>CAJNYU010003026.1:0-194368 GCA_905331475.1 Rotaria socialis
ACGATTTGTCCGCAACGAATTGTCCGCGACGTTTTGTCTCGCGACGATCTGTCCGGTCACCTGTTCATCAATTTGTTCTATTGGTTTTGATACACGTAAATTTGGTAATAATAATGGTAAACGAGCATTTCTTACAATACTTATTAATTAAATTAATGGTTGACTTAGTTCTTGAGCAAATATTGATGATGAACGAATAAACTGATTCATTAAATTTTAAACTATGTTCTTTTATTAATTTATATGATTTATTTAAAATTAAATCAAAATATGATG
Source organism: Rotaria socialis (assembly GCA_905331475.1). Lineage (NCBI taxonomy): Eukaryota > Metazoa > Rotifera > Eurotatoria > Philodinida > Philodinidae > Rotaria > Rotaria socialis. The sequence continues at coordinate 277 of CAJNYU010003026.1, forward strand.
GAATAATTAAACAAGATAAATTTTTAATATGACTAAAAATATCTTCATAACATTCTCCTAATTGTTTTGTATTTGAATGAATTTTAATTCTTGTTGATATATAATCCATTAACCAATTTCCTTGTTTAAAATAAATTATAAAAGGATGTTTAAGATCATTATTAAACCGAATTTTATCTAAAATAGATATTTGTCCTTGAAGACTACAATAAGTAAGTTTTCCATAATTTGGTATTGAATAAGCATCGAAACTTTTTCCATTTGATCGTTCTTCAATTGATGAACGATAAGGAACACGTTCAATATCAACTATAATGTTAAATCTTTTATTATTAAATTAAATTTACTTGCAGAATTTTCAAATTCTTTTAAAATATTTTTTATATAAATTATTGATTTTTCAATATTTAAAATAGATGAAATACTTAATATAACAATTGAACCGGGACAAAAATTTTCCGTAAATTCAATTGTTCGAAAAGCATTATAATCAATTGAATTTAATGATGTTAAACGAATTAATGAACTATTTTCATGTACATAAATTTTTGTACGCTCAAGTCCATTTATATATTCTATGGATTCTACAAATTTTTTAATTAATTCTTCATTTAATGGATGGCTAAGTGATGCTTCAATTAATATTTTATCAATAGGACCTTCAATTGATAATGAATTTATACGTTCTTATTTTTCTCCAACTTGAAAAAACGATGTATGAGCAATTAATAAGATTGATTTATGAGTTAATAGATTACAACGAGTTATTAATAATACTGATGTAGATAATTGATCAAACCATTAACTAAATATTATATATAGATTTAATTATTTATAAGTATTAAAATAAAATCAAACCTGAGTACAATCTTGTTGAGCACGATAAACATGTAATTTATTCAAAGCTTTTTCAATTGAAATCACTGCTGTTTTTTCATTAGTTTGATAATTTCATTTGGGATAAAATCTCGTTTCATGAATAAGATCAATATAATGTGGAACTAATTCATCATAACCTCTATTTGAACCAGTTGAGCAATTACCAAAAGTAACAATAGCTGAATGTGGAAGAACATCTTCAACAGATCTTCTTTCAACTTGACATGGATTATCATGTGCTTGATCATAATACCATAAATATAGGTTTGTTTCTAATGGTCGCATATTATCGAGAATAAATGATCCCATTGGTTCTCCTTCACTAATATTTGTCTAATTCATATGAATCAAATGCTCGATATGATTCTAAAAATAAATGTGGAAACTTCGGATTTCATCCGAAAGTTATGTGTACTGCAAAAGGTGCATGGGATATATGAGTCATTCTAGAATGTCTGAACACCAACATTATCATGAGAAACTAGGCAAATGGATTTCTGGGTGCAGAGTTTGTGCATTTTGAGACGTTTTTCAGGCGATGTTTCATCAGAAAGCTACGGTTTAGTTCAAAACTAATATCAGATTCGGAATCAACGTTAAAAACTGAGTCGATTTATATATGTTGTGAATAATTCTGAGAAAGATTTATTTTTTGAAAAAAAATTCCCTGTACTCTTTAACAAAAAATTTAAAAGAAGCGAAAAGAAAAGATATAAAAACTTTCATCAGCAAAAAATCTTAAAGGATCATCATTCATAACCCAAACATTATTAGCCATAACATAAAATTGATAATTCGTATCATTTTGAATNCTCCTCCTCAGGGATGGTCTGGTCAAAAATGACAATTTTTTCGATAACTCAACCATTTCTTGAGGGATTCTTCTCATCTTCGAACTCGACCGAGATATTCATGAGATTGAACTGTGTGGAAAATTTCATCACGGTCTGGCTCTCCTTTCGAAAGTTATCGTGCATACGGCCGGACGGGCACACTGGTCGATTCTAGAGTGTACTCACTTTTTGAGTACACAAAAACAATTTCGTTCAAAAGCTATTTTTTGCTTTTATTTAAGATAAAATTTTAACCTCTAACTAATGAATTAATTCCAATTTGATTAATACGTATAATGAGTATCTGTTTTAATGTCTCCCATAGAAGAGTTCATCATTAATATAAAAATTCTGATCAGCTTGTCTTGTATTATCCATCATTTCTTGTGCAAACCATAAAGGTGTTGGATGACAATTATCAAGGCGACAGCCATGAAATGTTGTTGCAATTAAGCGTACGTATATTCTTTCATATATGAACATAAAGCTGGTGAATCTTTACGTTTTAAACCAAAACGAAGTCTAATTATATCAGACCAATGAAGATCTCTTCGTAAATAAATCTCTTGATCTTTAACAAAAAATTTAAAAGAAGAGAAAAGAAAAGATATAAAAACTTTCATCAGCAAAAAATCTTAAAAGATCACCATTCATAACCCAAACATTATTAGCCATAACATAAAATTGATAATTCGTATCATTTTGAATTAAATGATCAATATCATCTGGATGTTTAAATTCTTCATTGGAAAAATGAAAATAATTTCTAACAAAAGGCGTTGAAGGTAGAGATAATTTTTTATATTTTGATTCATCCGAAGAAAAAAAGGATATCTACAAGCTGAACTATAAATTCATAACAGAAGCAAAAAAAATGAAATATTCGATTTTAAATCAGAAAATTCGAAGCATTTACATTATTGATTTTACCTCACAGACTTTTAATAAACCACTCCATTCACATAATGAACAAATAATTGAGATGCATTTCATATCACATGTGAAACTTCGATTAGGCATTATCTTCACAAAGAAATAATTAGGTCTATCGATAATGTCTATGCAACTTTTGCATAGATAATAATCACATGAAATTGTGCTTGTTTATGCACTCTTTTAAGTTTATAGCGCATAAAATTGTTCAATGTACATTAGTCTAAAACTTCAATTAACTATCAAGTTTTTCTTTATTTCATTGTTATCGCTACTGAGCTTAAAGATTATTTTTAAAGGAATGAACATCTATTTACTATTTAGCTGAAGTAAACTCGAAGTAAAGATTTTAATTTAATTTCGGTTTAGTTGAAAGAGTTCAAAAAGGAACTTCTTAAAGGGATAGTGGCTGTTCTTTGGTCTTGTCCTGAGTAAGCCACTGCAATCAACTAGCGTAGAAATCGATAAGAATAAAAAGCTTGCTCTAATAACGAAAACTAAAATAATGCCTTTTCGTTATTTCATTATTTTATTTGGTAATTATTATAACGAATAATGCTTTACTTGAATCTGATTCTCAGCCAATTCTCCATGGAAGTGAGTCATTCGGCGAAACTTTTGGTTCTTCAGAGTATAAAAATTCACTTTTTTATGTACAATCATTGCATATTCATAATAATCAATCAACACCAACTAAAACTAGATTAGAACATGAAATAAACTTGAACAAATGCCAAAAATCTAAGTCTTTATCACCATGTAAAAAGAAATACTCAAGAATAAATCAATTTCTGAGTACGAGACAAAATCAAAGAAAAGTAAAAAGAAAATAATAACAATGAAAAGAAAAAAATCGAAATTGTTTTCAACAACTTCAACGTAAAGTAATGAATGTGATACAAGGATATGTGTGCGTGTGCTATGGCTTTTCGTGCTTACATAGTGATATCCTTCATGATTCGTGAGAAGTAGAATCTAACTTTCTGTTTAGACCACGAGTCATAAAAAGACAAAGAAATTATCAAAACGAGAAAGTCAGTATTGAGAATAAAGAAAAACAGATCTTTAAGACTAGCTCAACACAGTCAAAAACTTAATATGACTAATTATCGAATAAGAATCAAAATTTATCTATTGATGAATTGGTTGATAATTCAAAAAGTAAAAATAATATCGAAAGAAACCAAACGTCACAGAAATGTGCCAACTACTTATCCAGCTTTACAATCGACTAGTCAGCATATGATGAAATGTGAGTTTAAAATTTAACTCTTATCTTTCGCGATTTTTGACAAGGGTGTTGAATATTTTGAATGTTGTCTTAACATTCTAATTTAAGAATTACAATATTTCGAGACAAGAGCAACTTTTTCTTTCTTTCTTTTTTCTATTGCTTTTCTGTGTGAGAAAAGTCTAACAAACTAAGTCAAAACAATACAAAATATAAACTTCTCTGTAGTAACTGACCTGATGATATAAGCGTTCTCAGCAGTTACCATCGCAGTTAGACAAAAAGTTCGTGAATGCGCTATTGCTTTTATAGTAGAAATACGTTAATTATGGTTTCTATGCTACTGCTAATTTAGTCCTTGCTATACATATTACTTAACTTGAATTTTTTTATAATAAAAAATAAGGGTAAAGTTCAAACGACTGTAAATGCTACTTCTTGATGACGTATGTCATCAACATCTTCTTCAAAAGCACGCTTAAATAACAAATATGAAGAAAACTTGTCGATAAATACACTTGCTCGCTCTAGACCTTATAGAAGAAAATTTACAACCCAAAACCTTGAGTAAGATTTACAAGATCCAATGTAACATATTACATATAGTAAATGAATCAGACTCGAAATATCCTTTTTGCAAGAAAACACTACCAATGTGGATAGAGAATATGTTGAGAGAGCTTTGCAACAGCATCATGTACAATTATGCTATGTACAAGAAGTAGTCGAATATGATTGGCAACGTCGTATTAAAGATTTTGAAAAATACATCTACTCTGATGATGCTGAAGGTGTCGATGCAGCCATCGAGAAAATGATTAGTGAACATAAGGTGTTTTCGCAACAAAAATTTTCAACATTTGGTGTCACATGGAAACCATTTATCAATAGTGAAACAACGAGAAGTGAATTAAAGCAAGTTAATATTCAACTCTCACAAAAAACTTCGCTCGATCGTAAAAATCAATGCATTTCGGAGTTCAATAAACAAATAGGAATGCTTATGGCTTCGAATAGGACCGTTCCAGAAAAATATGGAAAACTTAAAATGGAGTTGGAAATTTGTCTTCGTCAATACTACGATAAACTTCCATGGCCATTGAACGATCAAACTATTGGCGCAGTAGATGATGAGCTACAACAAATTTTCTATCGAGTAATGCAAAATCTTTTTACGCCAGAAGTTAAAGAACAATTAAAACGTGATCGAATGGCACAAATGGAAATGATGTCGAAATTAAATTTAGGGAACAATGAATCATTCCTATGGGTTTACTGTGTTGGTTGCCGACGGATTTTTGCTGGAAGAACTCGTGGCTGTGTGAACGTAACTTGTTCCCAGTTTAATAATAAAGTAGGCGTTAGAATTGTTGACCATGGATGTGGTATAACATTTGAATGGGCTAAAGCTCAACCAGTTCCAATCAATACTTTGTCTTCGGACATATGGTTTTCCAGTATTGAAACCGATCAACGAGCTGATTTCGTAAAAAATTTGATATCTGATGTGACGGATGATGCTCGAAATATTTCCAGTGCCGGTGCAAATGGATCGGGTTGGTCTTTTCCGATGAAGTAGACAAGGACAACAACTTTTTGCTTATCAATTTTTTTCTGTACTTTTTAACAGTTTGCCACTAAACACTCCCGTTTTTAAATGGAATTCAGCTTAATCAATTTCTTTTTTAGTTTCAAATTGGAAAAAGCTTATAATTCAATAAACCATCGTAAAAAAATGACTGTCATAAATTCTGATCATGTTCATTTAAACTAGATTCAACGAGAGAATCGATCCAGTTCTGCATAGAGCATTTTTAAAGTTTCGATTTACGTTGCATCATTCCAAAGGATGTGAGAAGTCAGATAAGACTATGACACTATACCACAGCAATCGTTGTTTCTCTTTTTCTATAACCTCATCGAGTAGATAATCTCAGCTATTATTACTAATCCGATAATTTTTCGAATAGTTCTAAATTAGACGCTAGAAGAATAAAACTTTGAAACTACTTTGTAACACTAACCTGAAGGTGTGGATGTGAGTGTAAAGATTAAGAGAAGACACACCCACACCCACACCCTTGCTTCACAACTCTTTAGGTGTATACTAGCGACATCTATTAAAATCTGAAATTATCCGTTGAAGTTTGAAATATTAAAAAATAAAATAGTTGATTAATTTTAAATGCTCAAAATCTTCATAGAATACGCATTTTCAACGAAGAAATATATGGACTTAATCGGAACCAATGGAAAACGTTGACTAAAAAGAAATAAATAATAATACTGAATCAAAACGCAAGAGATTGGACGTCTTGTCGATTCTCATTTATTTATTTTTTTGTTCGATCTATGAATATTGTCTTTGATGAGTCTTTTTTAGATCCTTTTTAGTCTTTATACATCAAATTCCAACATGACTGACAAAAAGACATCAGCTACAAAAAAGGCTTCAACTGCTACCAAAAAAGCAACTCCAGCTGCACCAAAAGCAACTCCAGCTGCACCAAAAGCTGAAGTAAATTTCGTTCTTTTTTTCTTAAACGATTTATGCAATCGATTCTATTTTGAAAAAATTACATAGAAAGCTGAAGTAGCCAAAACACCAGTAGCAACTACACCAGCCCCAGCTCCAGCACAACCAAAAGCAAAGGCTGCTACACCAAGTGCTAAATCAACATCATCGTTGGCTAAAACGTCGACAAAAGTTACTAAGAAATCGACATCAACAAAAGGTGGTGCTAAGAAGAAAGAAAAATTCATTAAATATTACATCGACTGTACACACCCAGTTGAAGATGGTATTTTTGATCTTAATGCATTTGTATGTTATCGTGTTTTTCATGTTTTTTTTTCTTCTTTTTACTTTTGAAAACTTTCATTCAGGAACGATTCTTATTGGAAAAAATGAAGATCAATGGTAAAACATCAAATTTAGGTGAAACTGTTGGTATCGAAAAGGCTAAATCGAAAATATCCGTCACATCGAAAGTTCCTCTTTCAAAACGGTATAATTTTATTTTTCATTTGTCGCTTTTTAAAGAAAGTTATTTTGTTTAGATACATGAAATATTTAACAAAGAAATTCTTAAAGAAACACGAACTTCGCGATTGGTTACGTGTTATTGCTAATTCAAAAGATGCTTATGAATTACGCTACTTCAATATCAATCAAGAAGAAAACGAAGCCGAAGAAGCTTAAACTCAAAGATTTATAACATCGTTTTTGTTTTCTTTTCTTGAATATCATCGTTGATCATAGAAGAAGAAAAAAAGAATACCAAGAAGAAAGTTCATATTGTGATTGTTTTTTGTTGTTTGAAAAAGAAAAGAAAAAGTAACAACACAGAACTTAAAGTATACTTGTAAATTTTACTCAACGATCGCAAATTTTCTTTGTAGTCGGAAAGTTAACGGATTGATTGAGAGAAAATTCTATAATTTGAGATAGCTGAAAGATAACTTATGAAATATTCTCATAGTTTGTTGAGGAGAAAAGATTTTACTCAGAACGAAAAACATGGATCTTTTTTTATCAAAAGTTTAATTTATCTAAATTCACGCTATTCTAGCTACGTATGGAAATATGTTAAGAAAACTAGAAAGTCTTGAATCCTCGACGTGATACTGTGGACTTTTTCCTAAATTCACTATAAATATCTTTATAATTGAACGATAAATCTAAAATGTCATTTCTATACTAAATTTTATTTCAATAAATTATCCATATTACTTTGAATCTTACAAATACATACATAGAATATATTCACTGTTACATATAAAACAAATGTAGATCTAAGTCACAAACACAAAACAAAAGATTCAAGCGTATATGACTAGAACATGACGGTTGAATGTGTTCAATAGAGAATTTCTCACATTTCAACGGTTGTTATCGTACTTATTGTTGTTGTTTTGATTGTTTTTGATTTTCTCTCTTCGTTTTTGCTATCAGACGTTTTAGTATAAGCATACCAGGATATTCCACAAAGCATCGCCGATAAACTGCGAAAGCCAAATCCGAGCAATGCCAATGATATTGCCATACGTTTATTATTATAATGTTTGCATTGGTATTTATATCCACATGTTTCCCGTATCCACGTTTTGCATGTTCGATCAATGATTGCACCAAATAGAATTGTTCCTGGAAGATAACCGAACAGTTTCGTTATTGTAGATTTAAAGCCAAGTGAAAATGCTCGATGAGTTGGCTCAACACTCTCCAATATGCATTTAAGTGCTGGAATAATAACGCAACAAGACATAAAAATAACAATAAATGCACCAAATAATGTAAGCACTAAATTAATTGTGCATTTACGTTCTTTGCAGCGACCTAAAAATAAAATTCAATGAGTTCATAGGCTGTAAGCAGCGGCCCATTTCTAATAGGTGAATAAACTAGTCTTACCAACAATGACCGTACTATTTTCCGGTAAACATAAACAATCCGCATATTTTCCTTTGAGTATTTTTCTACAACCTAACAAACATGGATTTTGATAGGTTTCTTGTTTAGTTAAATCGCACACTGGCTGATAAATATTCATATCGCATTCTTGAAAAAAAACACAATTTGTTTTTGTTTAATAATAAAAATACTTTTCTTACTGCATTTTCGTTTGCATGGACTTTCATTTTTATCCGATTCAATTAACGGTTCATCAAAAAAGTCTGGATCGAATGCTGTCGATATAACAGGCATGGAATGTGTTGTTCCTATGGAAATAAACTTTAGATTCTATTTAGAAAGAAAAAAACGAAATTAATTAATACCGATTGTTGGCTCCCGACAATGAAGCATCAATCCAAGAAATATCACAGATGATAGTGCAAGAATAATACAGCAAAATTTTGCACACTGTCGACCATTCATTTTATATCGTTTGACAAAAAAAGCACCTAATGGCGTACCAAAAATAACAGAAAATAACGAAATAATACCCATATAGACACTTGAATGCGATGATGTTGTACGAAATTGATATTCAATATGTTTACTTAGAAAGGCTAAATAGCCTTTGATTAATAGAGCTTCAATGACAGCACAACACGTAACACCCATGTAACGTAGATTAAATAGTAAATGTTTTATTAATATTAATATATCAAAACAGCAACCTTTAGTTGTTAATGATTCATCGTCGATTATAATTGGAACGGATCGATTTATGATTATTAAAGATTCATTTGTAATTCCACTTGTACTTACACTAAGATTTGTTATTGATGAATTCGTACGTGATGTACGTGTTTCATCGATTATTGATGTTCTATTTATAATAAATGTTGGATTTATTAGAGATTTTCTAGGTTTTTTTGATGAGAAATAATTATGACGTCGTCCGATGTCGAATAAGCACAGAAGAAAACAAACAATCAAACTTAGACATGTGCCCAAAGCATAGACAAGCCACCAAGCTCCAACCCATTCGGAATAGTTTGGTGTTAGCCAAACGGGCTTTTTAATATATGTATAAACTTTAAGAAATTGCGAAGTAGCAAGAAAACCAAGGCCAATACCTATTCCACCAACGGCATAATAGATACCTAAACAAAAAAGCAAACGTAAATTTTATGTAAAACAAAAACTTTGATATACCTTGAGCTAACGGTGCTTTTTCTTGTGGAAATAAATCTTCGATTAATGTTACAGCTAGTGTAGGCAATGCGGCGGATCCGCATGCATTGATAATATTCGATAGATAGAAAACATATTTTAAATGACTTAAAAATCTAAGATTATTCGAAAATGAACAAACATTTATGGTTCGATTTCGATTGCATAATGTTAAATGGTCCATAACGAGTGGATCTAACGGTGGTCTACCACGTTTTGATTCAAGTAAATGTGGAAATGACATAACAAGAAATCCGCTTGCGAGAATAGCCATGGATATGGCGATCCAACGTACTTTGCGGCCACTACGATCACCGAAATAGCCAATAAATGGATAAGTAAATATAGCAACGAGCTCATAAACTGATTGAAATAAACCTGTTTCTGTTGATGTCATATAAAAGCCGGATTCCAATGTTGTCATTATCGCATTATTAGCACCGCCAACAATGGCATTCTGAATCAAATTGCATGAACATATAAGAAGAAACACGATTTTTTCGGATAAACATATTGATTTAGTAGATTTCGTTGTTGAAGAATCGGTGATGGTACCATCATCGTCATCGTTGTTGTTGTTGCTGTTTCGACTCATTGTATATCAATCAACCGTTAAGAATTTTCATCTAAAATATAAGAAATACGCAAAATGTCGTATCGAACGCGTGCCTATGGTCGAAGTTCCTTGAGAAGAAAATGAGGTACGGTAGCATCGACAAGAAAGCCTAGGAGAATAAGAAATTTATTGCGTTGCCTACTCTATCTTGTATATATTCGTATATATGTTATGACTCATAGAATAGGACAAACTTGAGGGTCTCATCATCAGCTGTTTATTTTCTATTCTTCGTAAGATTTGCTCTTTACTATCTTATACATGGCATGATAATATGATGCATAAGTCTACGCAATCTCATTGGATATGTAATCAGCCGCAATTCGATATTGATCGCACTTTTTATATTCAGTCTTGCTGAAAATGTTACGACATATTTTCATGGCTGGAGTGCTCTTCTATATTCACCTATGGAGAAATGTTATGACGTCAATGTGTTGATAGATTTCTAAGAAAAAAGAATCGATTGATTCCCGAAGACAAAAAAAACGCCTTCTACTATCTTGAATATAAATATTCATTTCTCCAATAGGCAAAACAAACAAAATTATTAATTCGTGACTCGATATGTATAATAATCTATAGAAACTTGTTCTTCAAAATTGATAATAGAGAGAGAGAGAGTCTAGAAAGTGATTTTTGTTTACTTACTAGAAAATGCTATCGAACTAATCATGATAAGATTGCCGACACCTTTTATAATTGAAATCAAGAGAAAAACAAAAGCAAATGCCAATTGACATTATGTCAATCTGTGAAAGTGAATCGAAGCATGTAAACAAATATCTTTTTCTTTACATCTTCTTCTATGATTCCTTTTATTTTCTATCATCGCTTACGCACACACACCAGAAATATTCGCCACTAGATTATGTTTTATTATTATTATTATTATTATTATTATTATTATATATAACATCGAACAATCTATGGCAAAATTAATCAAAAGAAAAAAATAGAAAAACTTATTGCAACAATTGAATAATATTGAGGAAATAATGAAATTGCATTATTAGCACGAAGTCCGCCTAGAAAACACAAAAACATAGGAACTTCAAACAAAAGAAAAAAATCGTTTACATGGTGCCGGAATAGTTTTTGGATCATCACATCGGAGTTTTTGTGAATGCCATTTCGAACCCATGGGACATTCACCCATCTTACTCTTTCGTTGGTCTGTACATAGATAATAGGATCGGCATTGATTTTCATTATCAGCATACCAGCCATTTTGTTGAGTCAAACCTATATGAGAATTTGAAAAAAAGAACTACACGCTCCGGAAAAGAAATTTTACATGGATCGATGTCACGTTCGTTGACCGGTCGATTTGCACAAAAAACTTTTCTATAATCATTACATAGTCGAGTATCTTCATCGAATAGTTGTTTCTCTGGGCAGTGCATACGTTTTACAACATCGTCTCGACATGAATAATAGGCTTCAAAAGGACAACAAAAAATAGATAAATTTCAAAAACAAAAATTCAAATAATTACATTGGCAATTATCAGGATCAGGCATATTGCCTTGAAATATACAATCACTATTTTCCATTAGTTCCGGCATGGACACAGTCACTCGATTTCGTGCTAATTTCGTTGAAGCCTTCTTCATCGTCGTCATCGTCGTCGTTTTACGGTTGCTTGACGTTCGCGTCTTTTTCTTTACTTCAAACTCCTCCTCCTCATTGTCATCATGCGAAGACACTGTCGTTGTTTTTGTTACAACATAATTTGTGACACTTTCACTTTGTAACCCTACATATTTCGAAAAAAGAAAAAGAAATATTTATATTAACAATCAATAAAACTTGGTCTATACATCCTTCCGGTGGTGTCCAAGTTGGTCGTTCACCATTTTTACATTCGATATTTTTCGACAAATCGCATCGTTGATGATTGGGATCATAGGTCATACCAGTGCCGCACCTGTGAATTCGAAACAATGTAAACAAAGATTTTTCATCAGCGAAATATATTTTCCCGTGATGACTGCTTTTAAAATTTTTAGGGACGCTTTGAAGTATGCACTTGCATTTGAGATTATGTTTACTATCCCATTAGACTTGATAAACAAATTCCAGTAGGAAAAGAAAAATGTTTGCTAAGGTCAGGAGTTTCGATAGCTCTTCAAGCAAATGGATATATTTTTCGAAATTAATTCTCTTTCATTTCGGATCTCTCTTTGCTACGTTTTACACTTACCATCCTTCAATATTGATACCTGAATTACAAGTATAATATCTAATGAAATCAATAGTATATTATAATTTTTGAATGTTAAAATATTTCATCTCACTTTTCACAATCTGTCGGATTTGGCCATCGGCCATCTTTCGGACAGACAAACTCATCAACTGCTGAAGTAACTGATAAATAGAAATCATTGAATAAATATCATTTCAAAGAGATAAAAGAAACATACTGTGAATAATGAAAATAAAATAGAAGACAAAAACTTGCACCGCCATGCTTTTTCCTTTCAAGTTAAAGATAAAAAAGAATCAATTGTATTTGTTCATTCGTGCTATAAGCTCAGGTAAAGCAAATATTTTTACCGGGAAGATTCATTGTTGATGGGAAGAAGAGAAAATGAAGACGAGATGTGTACACAAAAAACTATTTATACTTACGATTAGCTCATTCTCTTCTTTTTCTTCTTATTTTCTATCCGATTCACGTAGAGAAGCAATACAAAATGAACTAATCTATCGGTGTGCTTGGCCTATTGACGAAATCACATCCGATTGTGTAGTCTACTTGTTTCAATAAAACTCATATTTGATCTCATGTGTCATTCATGGATGTTGAACAATGAAGAGCGAAGTTTTTTTCTCAGCAAATCCTATATTTTATCTCGTTGGAAATCCCAACTGTTACAAATATTGAAAATTGATTCGATTGACTTTTATTCTTGTGAATATTCATTTATGTAACCCATAGTACATCTTTAATTTGGCCGATTTCATTAATTGAAATGTCAAAGTTTATTTCATTCGATTAAAAAATGAAACGTGGGTGATCGAAGGCATGATGAAATTTCAGCCGTTTTCATAAATGGTTGTGATTTACGAAAGAAAAATAAACATGAATTCTGTTTTTGTATTCATTGACAAAAATCATCGAACAGAAGAAGAAGAAAAAAGCGAAATTTTATTCAGAAAGCATTTAAACTTATAATTCTTTGCCTGCTTTTGTTACTTGCTTACAGATTAAACGAGCAGCACTTCATAGTTACGAACAAAATTTTGAAAAGCAGTCAAAAATGCCCACTGTAGGTTTTGGTGATTGTGTAGCAAGTTATTGGTACGTCTGGTAAGTCTTATCGAAAAAACATGTATACAGCACATGAATAAAATTTATTCTCCTATAGGTCGATTAACGGTCTTGGCTCGGTTTTTGGATTATTTATAAATTTGGCTGTATCCTATTTTTTCCTTAAATATTTTCTCAATCCGACAAGCATTGCTCCATCAGCTCCATCAGCACCACCAGCACCTAAAAACCCCACAAGCTAACAGAATTGTACAAATAAACTAATACCAAGTCAATTGGATATGCTTACATATATCGACTATAAAATATTTGTATTTTTTTTCATTAACTTGTCTAAATTATATTGATCTGCTAAAAGAAAAAAAGTTAATAAAGTGTGTTTGAATATTCAGAAAAATTAAAATATATTTTACGTCCGACAGAATCGGTAGAAGATCAGAAAATAAACGTCGCGCGTATCATTGAAGTAAGTATTCACGTGTCACTCTCTTATTTTCATGAAGGAATTTTATCAATTACTTGATAAACGTAATGAAGGTTTAAATTCCAAACTGTAAGAGATGTTCTCTATCAAACGGCCATTATACACGTACGATGATATAATATTGTTTCTATGAGAAGATACTTGGGGAGATTCTTAGCTTCAATTCTGGGTGAGGTCGCTATGGCTGAATGGTTAAGATGTTCGGCACATATCCACAAGATAATGTGTTCAAACCTCGGCGCCATCATCCATAGAATAACCTTGGACAAGTTACTAACGGCTGCTTTGTCTCGGATCACCCATCCGATAGCACGCTGATTACATGTGACATACATAAAAATATCCTCTTGGATAGTATGTGGTTAGTCAGTATGCATGGGAAGCTTAAGTAATTAAGCGGAAGGAACTCTGAGTCAGGCCGGCCTTCTGTCCAGAGCTGCAGCTAGTAATAGTTGTAGGAAAAATATCGGGCTCTTGAAACTGTCTCCGGACAGCACCCTATACTGAAAGGTAGCCGCAAGGCAAGGGTATTCTTTCTTTCTTTCTTTCTTTCTTTCAATTCGGGGTGAAGAAAAATTGTTGATGAGAATGTTTTATATGAAATAAAATATTATCATCTTGTTGTTACATACGAAAATTTGTAAGCAAAACTCAAAAAATGTAAAGAATATCTAGTTTCATCTTTGTGTTTTTGAAATATAAAAATAGTGAAGCTGATATTTTTTGTTCAGGAATATTTCAATTTCTCCCATAAGTAGAAAAAATCTGTTGATTGAAAGTAAATAAATTATTTTAAAAGACTTCTCAATCGAACCGGTCTCATTACTGTTAAAATTAGCTGTCGTGATATCGTACATGTAACTGTTTATGACGAACATTGCATCAAATGTCTCGTGTAATGTGGCGCAATTTTGCTTTGCACTTTTCTATGCTTGTAATTGCATCATACGCATGACACGTCATATAAAAGGATGAAACACGTGTCGTACAATGAAATTTACATTTTTCTATTCATATCATGGCGTCATGTACAATTGTTTCTTCAGAAGATTTTGCTTCGGCTTTGGTCAAATTTCGAGTTCCGTTTCGTGGTGATAAAAAGAATGAAGATTGTCTTTCACGAATTATTCTTGTCATTGATCGATCTGGATCCATGGCTGGAGGTAAACGATAAGATTTATTTAAATATTCAACCCTATGAAAATATAATATAGGTCCATGGAAACAAGTTCAAGCAGCGGTTCAAGCTATTGATGAAATGAATCAAAAATTATCGAGAGATGCCAACCTAGAACCTATTGTTATTACCTATAATAACACAGTGTCGATTACGAACTTAGCTTCCATTGCGAAAACAAAAGCCGACGGATCAACTGATTTCGTCAAAGGTACTTTTTATTCGTTTGATCGTAATACACAATTTCCGAGCTTCTTTTCAAAATAGTTTTTCAACAAGTGCAGAAAACTGTAAAAGAAATCGGTGTTGATAAACGTATTGTAATTATGTTTATGACTGACGGATGTGATTCATGCAACAGTCCAAATGCAATTATTGATGCTCAAACAAAATTACAAATGTTCTTTAAAAAGTCCAATTTAAATTGTGTTGTACATGTCATCGGTTATTCAAAAGATCACGATTTAAATATGATGAATACATTGAAAAGTTTAGGTACAACTGAAGGTGTTTATCGATATGCTGAAGGTTCAAAGGGTTTAGATGAAAAATTTCGAGAACTATTTGAATTTGCTGATTTAACTGTTGAATTTTCAATTAAATTACCGAATGTTCAACAACCAATTAAAATCACTGGCGAAATGGTCGATTCCGATCACATCGAAAGCGAATGTTGGTTATCGTTAAGTGAAAATATAAAGCAACCCATTGAAATAGCCATAGGCAATAATAAATATAGTGTTGTACCCATGTTGACTGAGCCCGATACAATGTTTATTCTTAAATCATTATCAAAACGAACGAGTGACGTAAAAACGCAAAAACAATTAGATCAAATTCAAAGTGAATTACAACAAGTAAAAATGTTCGGAAGCGGTGTTGGTGGAACGAAAGCAGATCGGCAATTAGCAATGGAACTCCGTGGTGAACTTCAAACACGTTTAGATGCTCTACATTCCATTATGGCTGATATTGCACGTGGAACCTTGAATCAAACAGCTGCGCTAGCGAAAATGAATGATTTACGATATGCCGATAAGTAAGTTTCGATAATCCTACATACTTCAAAAAACATTACTGCATCAGTAGTGCCTCATATCAGTAATCCATGTTTGGTACGCAGCTGAACTTTTCTGCTATATAAAAAAACACGTTTTTCAAACTCTCACGTCAGTAACCTTTCTAACGGATAATCGAAAAGTTTTCGGACAAAATGTTTGTTCATTTTTGACCCGCTTGACAGTATTTCCGACCAGTTAAAATTCATTCATAAGAACCAAAATTGTATACTTTTCCCGAGCGTGCTCTAAGAAATGTTGTCTCGATTTTTGTGTAGTGAAAAAATCTTTGAAAGATTCACTAAATAGTTTGGACGAACATTTTTTCCGTGCGCTTGCTGCTGTGATCTGAAACTAAAAGTTGGAATCTTTATTATTATATCAGTTTGTAGAGCAAAGTCTATCCTAAAAATGTACTGATTGAGGTTTTTCTAAATCGTTCTTTCACCAAAAAGCATTATATGTGCAAAGAAGTTCTTGAAAAAATGGGCATACTTTTTATTCGAAAACTTTTCAATCACCCGTTAATTCAGATTTATTTTCCTGCATTATTGTACTTCACTCATTGATGAATAAATTTTATTTAACAAAAAATTAGATTCTCAAAATCTTCACGTCAACGTCGAATGGATCAACGTGCAATACGTAATCAAGCGAATCTCCAATTAATCGATATAAAACTAAAGGAACTCAAGTTCAAAGAAGAAACAGCGTTTACTAATGTTGACCTTACCACATTCACTTGTTGTTTAACACTGAATACTTGTCGAGATATGATGATGGATAGTGAAGATGATGTTATGGGTGTTGGTCTTGTTGTTGAACGACAAGAACATGTTGTCGATGCACCAACCTTAATATCAGTGAAAGATGTCTCGGTAACCATTCTGTCGCGTTCAGCATGTGACGATGCAATTAAAATGAAACTCAATATTGCCGATGCAGCTCGAGTTCATGGAGGTTTCGTTCCATCAAAATCAGCTGCACCGACTACCAGCACGACACGAACTCAAAACAAAGCAAATAATACCCAATCAGAATTTACTCGTGGTGTTGCAGCAGAACCTATCAATACATTTTTACCTTTGTATATATGTGATGCACATTTCGAACGTGTGCAAATCATGTTAGAACCTATACTTGGCTATCTGTTTACACTCGATATAACTGGCTACAAAAGTGATCAATTATTAGGTCTCTTTTCCATCCTAGGGCAAATAATGAATGCTAGCCCTCGAAACGGATCTGAACGTGAAGAAATGATTCTCTATGAATTTACACGTTTATGTCATGCTTTTCTTCCGCGAACTCTTGAATATCTCGGCGAAGAAAATGATGTGTTAAAAAAGTTCATGGCAGGTCCAACCGGCCGTAGCAAAGCGCACATACAAAATTTAATGACACTCTTCGGTTATATTCATGCATTAGGAATTGAAACTATCGATGAATCACTTCGTTATGCTATTGTTGAAGAATTGTATCGACGTCATTTTTCTTACATCTATCATGGTACATCAGAAAATGTTATTAGTGAACATGTGCAAACTTTACTTTACGGCGAAGATGATGATGATGATGATAAAAATAACGAAACAAAAACAGAAGTAGATGAGCTATGTTATGTTAAAAGCAAAAATGATAAAACGAATGATGGTCATTTTGCTCAGCATGCTCGAGCTGTGCTAAAGAAAAACGAAATTAATCATAAAATTCCGACGGAAAAAATCGATATACAATATGAAATACCTGAACGACAAATAAATTCAATGAATAATAAAATACGGTCGAAAATGGTTGAATTACTATCTGGTTTCTCAACAAAACCAGTGCAACATGTTCTTGACCGATTAGGCATTCGTATGATGGATATATCGAATGAACATGAATGTATTTTACTTCGATCGATGTTGGTTCAATGTTTAAGATTCTATTCCAATGAATCTATCAATGGAGCTGTTTTAAATAAAACTTTTTTTAATGTACGAACAGACTATGAACATGTTCTTACAGTTGCACATGAAGAATTTGATGCTAATCGTCAAAATTTAACAACGAATAAAATCGAACAAATCCGTGTACTTGAACTAGCGCGCCGTGCAGTTTTAACAAACGATATCGGCGTATATCTTGGTAGAATGATGGTCTATGCACCAACGCGAGGTGGAAAAATATTCGATACTATATTGAGTTTATTACTTGATCGTAGTCAAAAACAGGTACCTTTATTAGCCGAGAAAATATCGATCATATTTACAGGTCGTTATAAAGAACATCGTGATGCTGAAAAAGAATTCCATGTATTAAGTAACGGTCTTGCTTGGTTTCCGGATCGATCGATTATTAATCGTGTACGAGAAGCACTAGGCGAAGATCAATGGAATGATTTAGATCAACTGATGCGAGGTCGTACTTGCGGTCATGTCTATCGTTTATCGGATATTCCAAATCGTCATGGTTATCACAATTCACATCCGAATCCTAATTTGGTTGTCCAATGGGCTTCATAACAAACAAGAAGAAACTTTATTAATTGTTTTTTTTTATTAAAATTAGAACAAAATAAGAAATCATCAAAATCAATTCAAAAGAAAATTAATACAGACATATAAAACTAAAGCAGCAGAAAACGAATTAAATACAATCCGGAAGTGTTCTTGTGCAGTCGTCGATATATTTCTATCGCGATTTGTACTGATACTTCTAACTTTCTAAATCTAAACAGTATAGACATTTTACATTTTGAGGATAATCTACGATGACCGCTTGTCAAAAGAATTTGCTCGTTTCAGCTAAAATGGTAATCTTTTGTTGTTACAACAGAACATAAGTATTCAACGTTGTTCACACGCTCGGCTGCAACAATTGTTGAACCGTGGTTTCTTCCTATAGATATTTTGAGAATTATATTTAGTACTTTGGTTATTTGTTTGGCTACGTTTTTCTTTTATTTATAATCGTTTTGGATAACGCATTTTATAAGCTCCCATGTCATTAAGTGCTGATTCATGTTTAACTGCACTTGTATTTGCTAGTGATATGCTTGGTACGGGCGTATTCGCATTTCAAAATGATCTTAAGCACATTCAATTTCGAGATTTTCTTTGTATTTTTCGATTTTACGTAGGTATTGCTTCGTGTACTGCATTTAATTGTTCATTTTTATTACAAGGTGTTTACCGATATTTTATTGTCGTTTATCCGCATTTTTTATTTTGGCAATCGATTCGATTTAAAGTTTTGCTCATCTGTTTAACAGGGATCTTTAGTTACTTATGGCCTATTGTTTTGTTGTTGTTCACCGATGACATCATCTACAATACTGACAATCAAATTTGTCAATTATCTCTTAGATTATCTTTCTCAATTATTTATATGTCGTGTTGTGCCTATATGATGCCCATCGTATTTGTTATGTTTATATACTTTATATTAGTTCGATACATGAAAGAAATGAGTAAACATGTATTTTTCTGCAAATGCATTAATTCGCGCACGAAGAGAATTTAAAATGGTTCGCCGTGTATTGATACTGTTAATCATATTAATCACACTGTGTTTACCATATACAATATTTATTTTCATCTCATTTTTTACTAATCCTTCAAAATATCATTTTCGAATTGCTTTTATATTTATTGACATATCATTGGTATGGGTAATCATTATTGTATTTCAATTTACTGAACCATTAAAAATGTCTATAATGAAAAGAATAAAACGAAGATCAAATATGATAATGGCAACAGTGGGGTGGATCAATCAAGTATCATAACTTAATTTATACTGTATTAAATTATTTGCTGTGGAATGTTCTACCGAAAGATTCATATCAAATAACAAAAATAAGTGTCTGTGAACTTGCTTTGAGTGGACACAAACACGGATTAGAGGGTTCGGGGAGGGGTGTGTGTGACGATAAGACATCCGCATACGACACCCAGGCCCAGACCCACACCCCTCATTCTTCACAGTCCTTCTTTCCCAACGATTCATTGAAACCAAATTTCTTATCAGCTCTTTGGCATTCGTCATGCATCACCACCAAACTATGAAAACTTTCGCTTGTATCGTAAATGAATTTCGGCATCCCGTCTTCATGCAAATTTACCCATTATTGTTTTAATCAAAGTCAACCAAAATCTAATCGACTGTAAATTTTCCCAATATCCTCAGTACCGTGCAAATTCCTTTTTCTCTTATCGCGAATACTTGTACGTTCATTTCGATTACATACGAACGCATTTTTCTTCTGTGGGAAAAATGTTTTTTCTTTTTCCTAAACTATTTTTCCCATCGAGTTTTTCATTTTTCCGTTGCAAACTCATTTTTCTGCAGCGAATAGAAATATATTCTTACTAAAGATCATTCACAGAAGCATTTTTCTTCTGTGGGAAAAATGTTTTTTCTTTTTCCCAAACTATTTTTCCCATCGAGTTTTTCATTTTTCCGCTTCAAACTCATTTTTACATTGGTTTGACGTTATTGGAGGAACGGGGTATTTTCGTTACTGCTTTTTTGTTTAGTGTTTGTATCGTAAGGTTACTTTTTAATCATTTTTGACCTGAACGTCATCTTCCGCTTGAAACGAGCATTTATGTCACCGATCAAATATTTATCTAATTCTCTGTTTTGAAAGAACAAAAAGGAAAAAAAAGCAGCATAAACGTTTGCCGATAGTACTCTCTGTTCTTCACAGAATAGAGTGAATTTTTTGTGTGATGATGCTCGTGAAGAAACAGCATCATATATTTCATTGTGACCAATAAAAAGCGTTTCATGTGTTGTTTAGCTTTGCTGCTACGATTCTTCGAAGTAAAAGAAAGAAGTTTGAATCATATTTTTTGTCTCTAGAAATTCCATCTAATTCTGACTCGATGTCGAAAAACAAACAAGATACTGAGAATCTGAACTCAGGTGGCAATACTATTGATGATAGCAAAAAACTCAAATGGATATCATTTATTGGAGAAAACAAAAGAAACGCGTTAATGGAACTTATTCAAAATGCCTCTTCGCCTTTGCTACGTCGAATTGAACAGCCTATTTTATTAAATATCTACGAAAACGAGATACCGTCACATGTCATAAATATTCCCAAAAAATTGTTTCTAATTTATTTTCTTGTTCTCGATCCGGGTTATCTTAAAGTGGAATGCGTTGCAAGAAAAAAATTAGAACTCAATGGTAAAAAATATGATTCGGGTAGCCATATTTCATTGAAAGACAACTATGGTGAACATCAACTTATGCTTGCCAAAGTTGGAAAGACATCTTTGACATTGGCAGTGAGATCTCGAAGTGATACTAAAATAAAAGTATCTGTTAAATATGGCAGTAGTATACCACTCGAACTTCGTATTAATAAGAATATATCGAATCATGAATTAATGCACAAAATCGCTGATGAAGCTATAGAAGAAATGTTTTTGCGCCCCAATGAAATTACAAGAAATATAGTTCGGTACCTTCGCTGTGGAAAAGTAAATAGCTTTAATCAACCCTTTAAGCTTCAGTATTTTATTGTGAAAATGAATAGTTACGATGATTACGAATCAGACGCATCTGACATAGAGGCCAATCTTCGTAAAAATTTATCGTTCTCTGGCTCAAATATAAAAAAAGACTGGATCCGAAATCTGTTTCACGAAACTGCTAAAATCAAAATCATAGACAGTTTGGGTCCAACAGAATGGATTGTAACAAGTACATCTATCNGAGGTCAATCTTCGTAAAAATTTATGAGGCTATTCACAGATGACGAAACCGCATAGTTGGAACTCATCTTTAATTGGCATTGAAAACCGTTTAGATCAACTGCCAACAGGAAGCTAGGCCATGAAGAGGAAGTATTCACATAGAATGTCGGTTCATACACAAAAGCATTTAACAGGAAACATTGAGATTTTATCTCTTTGGAAATGAAAAGAGCAAAGGATTCTATCGAAAACAAAATCATAGAAGCATTTTGACCAATGATAGCAGTAGCATAATGATTAATTTCAATTCGACTCGGTCAATTAACAACTTGTCACATGAGTTTAACGAAATTCAAAGTGACAATGAAGTGAAAAGGATATGTGCGGCAGTAGCAGTTGATTCTTGACAGAAAAGTTGTTCACTTGTCTGGGACACTTTACTTCTCTAGTTCAGTCGAACTATTTTTGAATGGTTTGAGTAATTGTTGACCGTTCCCCAGATCGCTACATTGATTATTTTTCATTCTAAAATTTTCCTTGCATTTCACGGTCAACAAGAATCGTTATGCATCTCAAACAAGCTCTTTGAAAGTCAATAGTTTTTTTTCTAATTCTTGCATTTTGAATGAAGAAATTTAAATGTATATTAGGAAATTTCTCTGCATTTATATCATAACATCTTTTATGAATGTTTCCTAGAGGGAGCTAGTGAATAAAAAAGAGAGACATCCTAACAATAACATTTGCGTAACGTCTATTAATTCTATAATTAAATGAGCAAAAAAGATACTTGTATTCTCAATTACGTGTTGGGGCCCTAACTTTGTGAGAAATATGTAAACAAGGTTTTCAAATCGTTCTTATCGTTCTCTGGCTCAAATATAAAAAAAGACTGGATCCGAAATCTGTTTCACGAAACTGCTAAAATCAAAATCATAGACAGTTTGGGTCCAACAGAATGGATTGTAACAAGTACATCTATCATCAAAAGCCTAGACCCATCTGGAATCGAAAGAGATTTGTACCAATTGTCAACTGTACCTGATTTTAAAGACAGTGTTCTTTGCTTTCGTCGGAAATTCCAGTCGGATTATCACGACAAAAAACTAATTATTTTACGCCTACACTATAAGCAATGGATGTATCCAGACGCGACAACGAAAATCACGGAAAACACGAAACATGAACCATCATCCTGGAAGAAGGTTGAGATTAGTTTTATTGAGAAATAATGGATTGAATACCGATTTCAAGATGGGTGTAGTTGTGAGGTCTTCTCTTTACTAGTCCAACCCGCACCCACACCCTACACAGGACTGTTCGATTTTATAACTTGAAAAAAATATTTACTTTGTTTGATTACAGAGAAAATTAATGAATGTAAAAAGTATCACGTAACAATAATTTATAAATTTGAAGTTAAAGTTACAATGAATCTATGTAACCTAATTTAAATCTTCAGCACGGTTAATCAGAATGCAAATTCAATATGAAATAGAATTATGACAAAAATTATTTCTCAAATTTCTGAATGAATGTTTACTTTTTCTGCATTTCTTCTAACTTCTACAGCCATTTTAGACGATTCTTGACTCACAATCAATATATGTTCTACTATTCAAGTAACTTGTTTTTTGATCACTATTTAATTATTTAATAAGCTGCCGCGTCTATCGACTAGTTCGATCGTTAGGACATTGACAAGCATATAAAGAAACCCGTCAAATATTCAACTTTGCCAGTTCACATGTTTAAATTCACCTTACAACTGCATCGTTCTATTCATTTCCTGTTCGTCACGCTAGCCAGGGTAGCTATTCATTACAGTTATGGATGTTTGCCCGACTAGATCTGGATGATATTTAAAATGTTGCAGACTAGTCATCCCGGTCGGCTTCCCGTATGTTTTACTTGCTTGAGGTAACAGTTGCAAAATAATATTACAGAATGCCAGCAAATTCAATTCCATTGGATGCGAATAATGCTGGCATACATGGTGATGAAGGAGAATATGGCGCTATTGATTGATTTTTGATTGTTTTAAATTTTACAAAATAGTAAATAGTAGATTTTCCTGTATGTGGATTTATCTTCAATAGTGAACGTGATACAAACTATTTTTCTACTTAGTTTATCTGATGCTACTTGCTTATTTGATAATAATACATTATTTGCGTAGTGAATAAGATAAGAGTAGTGTTTTATTTTTTATTTGTTTCTATTACGTAAAATTCTGTCTTATTACACTTTGGTGTATTAAGTTTATGAAAGAAAGATGAACATATGCACTTTAACTCTAGGAATAAAGTGTATAAAAATATTTTGTTTTAGATTAAGATTAAAAATACTGGTGTAGATCTTCTTGTTGTAATAATTTCTCGTCGATGTCAAAATCCAATAGAATTGGTATGGCAAGGAAAACCCCAGCTCCTCAGCAGTGCCCGACCAATTTCAAAAACATCGAGCCATTGTTTAATCAAGAACTTGGCACAATCAATCCGATTTTCCTTGAATGGACCTTAGGGCGAATGCCAAAAAACGTTAACACCAAGCGAATCAAATTAGATAAGAATGAAATACTCGGTGAATGACTCTATGCAAGTTACAAGAAAAAGGGAAAGGAAATTGCCTGATTGAATAAATTAAAAGAATATTTTTATTTATTGCAAAAATTTCATTGCTTAAAATGTCGTAAGAGTGGTATCGCAGATAATGATGCTACCTGGTCTTCAGCTTACACTACTGTTCTGTGTAGAGCCTACTATGGACCATATACAGACGAATATGGACAAGAGTGGTTTGGCGGATGGATTCAAATGAAAATCTTTGCTCAACAATGTTTGAACTGTGATGAATACGCCACGGGTGAGCTTGATGATCAAAAATGTTGAAATTTTCTAAACTGGTTACATCGCTGGATTGCTCACAAGTTTTATGGTTGTCCTTTTCTTAATTTTGGCTACCAAGGAAGACAAAGTGACAGACGTCATCTTGCCAACGGATGTGAAGCATGCGAAGCAGGATGGCGCCATTATCGTGGAAATTAGAGCCAATAAAAAAACGTTTTATTATTATAGAACAAGCGTTAAATCAATGTACATAGATAAATTATATATATTGTCCTTTTTCTTATAATTAATCTTTAAATGTACTAACTGAAGCAGATTAGGTTTTTATTTTCTTCAACAAGACATCGTGATAATAACTATGAGTGCTTACCTTAAGTTAAATCTTTTTTATATTGGATTCTAACAATAGTTGACCTGAAAACCTGTTCTACACTTAGGATGGATCTACCTAATAGCAGAGTGTAAGTGACATTTTATGTTAAGTGAATAGATCCACCGAAGCCAGTCCACCACCCACAGTCACACCCGCAATCGAAAGCATGTGCATTACTTCATTACTGTAGTTATAAGTGCTTTGAGTATTGTACAAAACGCGCAAAACTTTGTGAAAGCCCTTCTGTAGTTAAAAATAAATTTTTTGAATATGTGAAATACAAGACTATCTCGTTCGTTAAACATTCGCTGAAAAATATTGCGTTTGTTTCATTTGACTATCTGACATGAGACGTCAGCTTGTATTTTTGCCTTGTTGTTGCTATTGCTGATAGTAAAACAATAAAAAAAAGCATAGGGATATGATACTGATAATTTCATATTTTACATAAAAAAACGCTATGTGAGTTCTTTTTATTACTGAATGTTACATTACTCAAATTTTCACGATATATATTAACAAAAAGATTTGTCTTATTTTGGTGGCATATAGTAAGTTTCTATTTCTAGGAAATTCAAATGAGCCCATTAGCAAACTAACATAGTTAATAAATTTTGATATAAATCATATATATATGGATAAAATCATGAGATGCCTAGTTCGAATTCGAATATAAATGGATACCCAACTGCATGATATCAATTCGAAAATAAGTGATTGAAATAGATTTAGTTTTAGTTTTAGTCTTATATTTAGTTTAAGATGGAGTGGGTGTGGGTTGAGGGGACTAAGGGGTAACTGTGGATGTGGGTGAAGGGTATCCGGAAGGGGCTGCAGGGGAGGGGTATCCGGGATACTCCAAATGCGGTTGTGGGTGATGGGTACCATGGAGGAGTGCTCAGATGTGGGTGATGGGTACCATGGAGGAGTGCTCAGATGTGTGTGAGGGTGAAAGGTATATATGTATTCATATGTCGCATATATCGGAAAGTTAAACTGAAACTAAATCTAGGAATAGATTTAGTTTGAGTTTAACTTTTTCTTTTCTTCATTTATATTCGAGCTCGAATTAGACAGCTACTCCTCAAGTTCCAACATAGTGTCAAGACAATGTTATATTGATCAGCCACAAAGAAACAGACAGGCTCATTCTATTTTTTTCATATGACCATCCATTCAGTCAAGATTATAAAAATATTTCCTTCGTGAAGTTCGAATTATACGATATCCATTATTCCATCACACATCCTAAACCAATTAGATTTAACATGTGAATACGTAAGCGAATTAAAGGAAAAGTGTAAAGCAGAGACCGAATCGAACCGGCTTTTTATGGTTCGAGTTCGGTTCGGTTCGCTCAAATTTGTATGAAATCTGGTTGGTTCGGTTCAATTCCGATAAGAAAAGACAAAAAGGAATCAACGAGGTGCACTATGTATAATTGTCATGAAGATCGTTATTCTGATTGTTATAAACAGAACATGATGTTATACAAATTTATATCAAGCTTATGTAAAGCAAGAGATCAAACGTGTTTTGATCATTTTCTAGAGAATGGCATTTTTCAAAACATATTGCCCGCACAAAAAGTACACTTTTGTAAGCGTTTAAAAGGGAATTTTTTTCAGAGAAAGCCTAATTGTTAACATTAAATGCTCTCGAAACTGTTTTTTTTTCAAAACAAAACATTTAAAATGTGTAAAAATATGCCTCTTTTATGTGTAAAAATGTCATCGTTCTCGTTAGTTCTCTAATTAAATAGTTCGAGTTCGATTCAGTTCGGCATTACTTTTAAATAAGTGGTTCGCCTTCGGCTCGGTTCGGATACATTTTTTCCAGACTTTAGTTTCGGCTCGGTTCGGATACATTCTTTCCAGACTTTAGTTTCGGCTCGGTTCGAATTGAATGAAATTTTAATATGTTGGCTCGAGTTCGGATCGGTTTCGGTTTCGGTCTCTGATGTACACCAATGCTGATGTTAGAAGATAAACGGCATGGATTTGTAGTACTTTGAGATAATCTTTACATTTCCAAGGTTTGCAAGCATTATTCTTCTACCTGTCTAACTATTGTACAGATGCTAGCGAATGATCGGGTTGACTCCACAAATTCCTTACATTATAATATCTCGGATTTGACATGCTTTGGTACAGCCCCCAGGTCGTGCAAGTACGACTGAAAACGGCCAGAAAGCACGGGAAATCGTTAGAGCACGGAAGCAGTATTCTGGCCGGAAGTTGCGAGATTTTTTTCCTTTGGATCCCTGTCACTTTCCTGTGATTTCCGGCTGGAAGTTGACCGGAATACACTGGAAAAAATCCGGTAACTTCCAATTGGAATACTGCTTCCGATTTCCAGCACTTTCCCGTGCTTTCCAGCAAGATACGGTGATTTTTCCGCATGTTTCAGACCAGTTCCTACGGTATCAGTCCTCCGAAATCATTGGTCTGGGTCGTTGAGAGAAATCTTATCGGAGTGGACATTCTTTCTTACTTTCATATTTTTACAGGCAGCGACAACATGTAATGGCAGAAGCATCAATTGAACAACACAGTTATTCCGCTTGTCGTGTCACTGAGTACCCTGCAGACTCATTAAATCTCAAAATTGAAGATAATCTAAATGAATACATTATTCTAATCGTGGGCAATCACGATCAAGGCGATCTATTCAAGAGTCTGTTGAGAATTATCAGTGAAGACCGTTTGAAAGCTTTCAATGACATTGAAAACACTCTTCGATTTATTGATTCTACGCATAATGCGAATATTTTTTTAATTATTTCTGGCACATTGGGAGAGACAAATGCACGTAAATTTGATACGATACCGCAGATTATCTGTCTTTATGTGTATTGTATGAATACAGATATACATGCAAAATGGGCCAAAGAAATACGAAAGATACGTTGTATTGTTTCGAATACAACACATTTATTCATTCGACTACACGCTGATATTAAACAGCTAAGTGTACGATGGCCATTTGGTCAAAAGTCGTTTCAAAAAGCTGAAATGTTTACTTCAGAATGGTATCATTTATTTCTTCTAGCAGTGAGTCATCAGCCTCAATGTATTCAAGAATCTTATCGTGAAATGCTTGATGAATGTCGAATTTATTATAGGGACCATCATTCTATGCTCAAAAGAATTGATGATTTTGCACAATATTGCAATTCTTATAATGCAATTCTTGAATATACAAGAAGCAGTTTTGTTTATAGCATTACCAATCATGCTTTACGCACGCAAAATATGGAACTTATCAAGAAATTCAGTCCATTTATCACGCGTCTAAATTTTCAATTACATGAAAATTATAGAAATTATTGTACTTCCAAAATATGTCCCATACGTGTCGTATATCGAGGGCAAGCTCTGAGCGTCGATGAGCTAGAATACCTTCGTTCGGTTTGGAAATCGAAACATCCCGTTATTACGTTAACGACATTTGGTTCTGCATCACTCAATTTTGATGTTGCAATGAAGTTTCTACCCAGTTCAGACGATCTTATACCTTGTTTATTTGAGATTATTATAACTGACGAATACACGATAGAAGAAAAGGATCCATGGCATGCTATACATGCGTTTGCAGATGTTTCCTCGCTATCGTTCTTCCCAGAAGAACAAGAAGTACTATTTTCTTTGTTAACACATTTTCGTGTCAAAGATATCGGTGCTCTAATAGTACAAACTGACAATCGATGGGTGCCAATTACGCTCGAACTCATCAGTGCTGAAAGGGAAAATTACGGTTATAGCCATTTGAATTTTCTGAAACGCATAAAAACGGAAAACAATCCACAAAATTATGCCTATATTTTAAATGTTTTAAAGGAGGTGACCGAAGATGAAGTAAGATTCAATAATATGGATTGGAAAAAATGGTGGTCGATTTTCGAGCGGCAATGGGGAGCAGGTGCAGCACGTGATCAACCACTGGTTCTAACTTTATATCAATGCTTCACGGAGCATAAATATTATTCGAGAAAAGCAGTTGAAATGCACAAAGACATTCTACGTTCTGATCCAAGTATCGAATCAAATCGATCATCTTTTTCCAATCTACGTAAAACCTTCGAGAGTTACTCCAGCATATCTACAAAACAGATTGCCTTATACGAACAATATTTAAAACAATTTTGTACTACAAATACGAAAGAATCCATTGAATGTCTCTATTATGCTGGACTAACTTACGAAAAAATTTCTGATAGCGACCGCGCATTAGAATGTTATGAAACCATTCTTACACGGGAGGAGTCTAGCAAGTTCCATCAGAACTACAAAATACAACAGCGGATAAAAAATTTGAAAAAGCCTTCTAAAGCAGATCGAATGGTGAACAATGGAGGTAAAGCAGTGGTCAAAGGTACTGACAAAGAATCTTCAAGGATGCATGAAGTACAGCAAATGCAAGGGTCAATTTACAGGAATATTAAGAGTAACACTGTTAACAAGCCTTCTATAGCAAGCCGCCTACAACGACTTCTGCAATATCTTAGCGATCGTGAAACGTGGTATGATGCAGCTGACTCAAAGATAATTCTTCGTGTATCAAATGAAAATACTCCGGATCTCTCAGTTAACGATTATCGTTCCCATTTTTTACCTGCTGTTGCCAGACATATATCATCGAGTTTTACAACAATAGACGCAACTAACAATATGTGTCTCTCTCTTTGGCGTTATGAAAAATATATGCATGAATGGACTTTATTCAAATCATTAGAGAATTTTTTACAACCATTTAAAAAGAGATCGGAATATATTAACAAGTGCATTCTTCCTAAACTTGAGCGATTTATAAAAAAACTTAGCGTGCTTATCACCGTATGTACTATTTATATATGTGTTAAAGAGAGAACTGGCAAAATTAACGTAAACAAAGTTCAATTTACCAGTTTCACAAATACAGCAACGAGACAACTCAGTTTCTTCGATCTTCGTGACGGTGACTTATTACATGACCTAGAAGAACTTGAAGAAAAAAGTTCAGCTACTGAAGAAACCTCTATCACTATTCTAGATCACGAAAGGTTCGTTTTAATGACACCCGCCGATTTTATAGAAACGGTGTGCTGGGTGTAATTTAGAATTGAGCAAGTCAGGACCGGTTTTTTCGTTACTCGAGGGATTCTTCAGCTGTTTTAAAAAACCTTAATTCAATTATAATAAAGAATCAAATGAAAGCAAACTGATGTATATCTCTTGTGGGCGTGGGAGTAAGCGTCAGAACAAAGCTTGTATGATGAAAAAGGCCACAACCACATCGGCTCTTACTCAAGCTCACTCATTCACACCCACCACAAAATCAGTCCACGATAAGAAGTGTTATTAGACACTGAAAAGTTTTGATTTTTTTCGAATAACTTCTGTTGCGAGTAGAGCTCAGATGATCGCAGTAAAATATCTTTTCCGATAAATGTTGACCTAAATGAAGAGTCTAATTCAAAATTGTCATATAAATCTTGTGGACTCAATTCAATCGTTTATTTACTGAAAATAAAACTCATTGAGTAGTAAAAGCATTCGTTTGATTAGGAGTCATAGTAGTTCGAACTTGTTGTATCTAATGTCTTGTTATGCACTCGAGAATATAAGTAGATAGTTCCCGATTGTAGTAGTGGAGTGCAATCATATTTACTAGCAAATTAGTAACTGATAAAAGAATGAAACCAAAATATAACGCGAAGAATAGCTGTGCTATATACGAGCTGCGGCATCGAAATAGTGTAAAATAGAATCCAGCCAAGAGTGAAGAGTAAGAACATCAGTAACATATTCTGTTCGAACCATACATCACAGCGGTTGCCAGGATTCCAGCGAAAAAATTATTTGCAAAGGACGTCCCCCTCGGGATTTATCAGGACACTGCGATGTATGGTTTGAACGCCTTGTGGCGACTTTCGAGCGAAGTTAGAAATGATGATGTTCGCAATGCCGAACGGTACTGTTGGTAAGAAGTTCATAGAAATTCAGCCAGTATGGTTTGTCTAAGTGTTCACATTGCTATAAGAATATTTATGTTCTAGTAAAGGTTTTTAAATTTTCCTTTTTTCTGTTAAACTTACCATCTGAGTGCGAGATAAATATGTTGATGGTACAATCACCGCTAGTATCTATTGGAAACTCACACAGATAATTACCCATTGACGTTTTTTGAATATTCTCTTCGTATGAAATACGATTATGCAAAGACGATTAACTGACATGGCTCGCAATGAATAGATGACACAACAGTTGCAGAAATGTGATAAATAACTGATCAGAATGCATCCTCGAACCAGAACGACTGAAATAGTCATCACCGAAAAGCAGAACAAAGCAGAACAAAAGTAGCATAAATAGAAGATACTAACTATAACTACTGCAACACTGGAATTAGCAGTGGTAGCATGGGCACTGGAATAGAAATGACATTTGGTACAAATGAGTAAAACATAAAGGAGTGTGCTAATTCCTGTGATAGCCATGATAACCATTGACGATATGGAAAAATCGTATACAATTGGATTGATGCTGAAATAGTCCATTATGGTGGTTACTTACGCGATGAAAAGTTAATGAAATGAAATCTTTTTGTGGGCTATCAAGCGCTTTTATAATGACAGGAAATGCGAGAATTCAGAGAAAAAGCATGAGCTTCTATTATGTGCAACCTAACTATCTATTGAATGAATAGTTCATTTTGTCGACGTTGTCTTATCAAAATTCTATTGTTTTTTAAGACAAGTTCTCAATTCAGCATGGCAATAAGGTTCTTAACAAAAATCTATGGGACATTTCCCACACCATTCTTTTCTATAGCGCACCCCACGACGCTTGATCCGACAGTTGGATCCTATCGGAAAACTATCGGACTATATCGGATACGATAGGAATTCGTTTGAAGTTGTCAGAATCCTTGGTATCGGATTCCGATAGGAAGTTTTCGGATGTCGGAGTACCAGAATTCCGACAGGAATCACGGTTACTCCGACATTTTCCGTCATCCGACAACTTCCTGTCGGAACCCGATACCAAAGATTCTGTCGAAATTCATGGGATCCGATAGGATCCTATTAATCAGTTTTGCCCTGGGACAGCTATGCGACTTCGTCTACATTTCCACGGCGTGTGTGTTGTTTTATCTCATAATTTAATGATTCCTTGACGAACACTGAAGGAACGAATTATCATTTGCGAAATATTTTTACATATTATATCGCCTATATTCTAAGAATATCATATATCTATATTGTCCCGAACTCATTGGTTCAACGAGACATATATTGAAAAATCTATCAACAGTATCTGAGAATAATATTTAGTGACGTCACAATTTTTCATATTCTAGAATTTCCATGACAATAATTGTTTAGGGTATGGCTGCTCTTGTCGCTTATCTTCACACCCGAATCATTCTATCTTATGCAATATCCGCAAAAAATTAACTGAAATGATATTTTTATTCCTCATTTACCAGCGATTAACGAGCAATTGACAATAGTAATCTTGAATTCACAATCGAGTATACTATATATTTCACATGATGGTGAGCTTTGTCTAATACGTAGGGTATACCGAAATATTTTGACATTTACTGTTATGTAAACATGTGCTATAACGGATGTGCTCGTTGTAGTATACAAAAATGGGATGATTTTAGAGAAAATAATGAAGTGGTATGCAAATAAATTACGATTACGACAAGAAACAGAAATATCTTTTGTCCACGATTTCCAAGGCCGAAGAAAACAATTGAAAGAATATTTAAAAAGAAACTCGCGTACATCACATTCAACAACAATAAGAATTTCTTTTTCTTTATAAATTTCTAGACGTTTACGAATACAACAAGTGTTTGCATAATTTATGCCGAACTTAAATATGAAGTACGATGGAACCTGAATCCACCCTAGTAAAAATACTCTTCGTGTAATTTGATGAGTACTCATGCTCGTTCCTTTTTTTGCACCAGTATATAGAAAAATGACTTAGAAATAATATAATAAAGGAGAATGACGAAGTAAAATGATTGACTTATGTAAAGAAAAACAATTGTTCATTTTCATTTGTTAATCAATTTTAGAACAAGACGATGTGTGAATATACTACTGGGAAATAATTTTATTTTGTACTTTTATTTTTTTTTTGTAAATTACTAGATGAGTTAAAAAATGTTTGCTTCATTCTATTTTGTTGCTCCTCAATTCTGGAATGTTGCTGTTGGAAGTTGTTTCACGGCGTGTTGTAGAATAAACTATAGTTTTGTGACCTTTAACTTAAATTGTTCTATATCATCGTTTGTTATAAGCGACTCAGTAAATGGAATTATAAAATAATTTTGTTGAAGAATGTCGTAGATCGTATTCAATCGAATTATAATTTGTTCAATTTGAAAAAGCTGCTGAATGACGTAATCGGAGGTATTAGAAGATTCAGTCATGTTTTGCAGATGGTCGAAAATTTGTTGAAAATTTTCGAGAACATTAACAAAAATCAATTGTTGTTCTTCGTACGATGACTATCTTGCTTTCATGAAATCGAGTTCTTTGCGGTGATAATCGAGAGCTTGTGTAAGTGTTGAAACTTTGTCGGTTAATTTATCGACTTCTACGACAATCTGAATTTTCATAGCTATAAGAAATTGTAAATATTCTTGTCGAGCAGTCATTTCAACTTTCAGCTTTTTACAGAAAAACCAACAAACTGAATATTTCTGTTTGGTCTCGTTATACGAGTTCAAATGTTGTAAACGAACTGCTTCCATTAAATCGTTTATGTACGTTTCATGTGAACGAATGATTGATTTTAAATTGTTACGAGGAAGCATTCGCGTCTGCATCGTGTTGACTAAAATTAGATTGGAGATTATGATGCTTTCAATGAGCGTTGTATTCAATGCGGATACGGATGATCGAAGTTCATGTATCAATTCATCTGTTTTCATTTCATCTTTGATGTCGATGTTCACTAGCACAGTATGTATTTCGTCGTGTGTTATACGATAAGCTTTTAAATAATACGGAAGAACAAAACTACGTACGACCAACGGATAGCTAAAGGAAGGATCAATCGAAGACATATCGAACTGTTCTTCTAAACAATATTTGTTTTCTCGTTGTTGAAGTTTGTTGAACCGGGACCTGGTAATAATGGTGAGCATTTTGTTGGTCTCCAATGAACTAGGCTTGTGATTGCTGTTTTGGGTAAAGCTTCTCGTTTGAAATCCCGATAAATAAAAACAAAAAAAAACTACATTGGATTTTTAATAGTGCGTTTTCATTGATGAGAATCTTCGAATTTCAATTGATAAATATACTTCTTTTGTTCAGAAAATGTCAGTAATAATAGATGTAATCTTACTTGTTCGCGATGCGTTTCTTTCTGTTGTAATTTGTAAGTGTCTCCAAGAACTTTACTCATTTGCATTAACTCCAACTTTGAATCAGACTTCACAGCAACTGATTGAAACTGAAGGTTATCGTATTGTTCATCTCCTTGTATACTTTTCTTTGTTCTGATTAATTCAGAAGTTTCTTCATTTGATAGCCAAATCGCATGTTCAAATGAATAAAACAGCATCGATATGAGCAGTATTAAACCAAATAATGACATCATTGTGCTCAAAAACTATATTAATCTGAAAATCATATTTTACTTTTTTTCTCTAATGCATCCGATAATCAGAATGTCAGGAAATGTTAACAAATGAAATGATTATTTTAATTGCTACACTTCAATTTGAGCGTTTGAAAGTTTCTTTTTTTTCCAAAGCTTATAGATTTTTACACATATACGTGTTTTGTAGACAATACAAAAAGTTACCCTATAGTGTTATCATTGATTTATACGATATGAGATGCTAATGACGTCAGTAGAGTCGAATGATGTACGAAGAAAATAAATTTTCTTATTGCAAATATTTTGCGTAATATATACAATAGAAGAGATTTAAGTAGAAAAAAAATACTATACTGATAACATGGCTCAGTGATGATTAGACTAACACTGAAAGAATTTTTATTAATTATAAATCTTATCTTTTTCTGACTGCTCCAATTTTTCCGTCTACGTGTATCAATACGATCGGTCAAACAAAAATGATGAGGCGTTCTTTTTCTTTAAATCGAATCGATTTGCGTTTTTTGCTCGTGTATTTATTTTTAGACGCATTATAATGATTTTCAATTTCACTGTACTAAGATTCTACAAGAATTATCCGTATATCACTTGGAAAATACGCAACCAATAATTTGATATATCTATGAGATCTCGATGTCTACGTCTTTGGCAATGTCTGTTTCACAGGAGAAGAGTGCAGGCGTGCACTCGCATGCTAAATTCGTTTAAACAGATATTTTTCAGTCAGTGATGACGCTTTATTGTTTTTGTTTATGCTAAATAAATCATTTAATAGGAAATTCTTCAATTCCTTTGCATTCTCGTCGCTTAGTCATGTTATTTTATAAATATTTGGAAAATTTTAATAAAGTTTTTCTGATTGATCAAGTGGCTTTAGAATGCACATGAAGCTAAAATAGAAGTTTTATTTATGCCCTTGCCAAATGGTTTCGCGACATGTCTTTTATTTCTCAAATAAAAATATCGATGGTATAGTATAGTAATATTGAAGAATATGTCTATGGTGATCAGAATAATTAATTGACTTGATGACATTGCAAATTGACTAAACAATCATCTGAAGTTTTGTAGATCTGAGATGATTTTTATTTTCTTGATCGATTCTAAATGGAAATCGGCACAAGACTAAAAAAATGAGAAACTATTATTAAATTGTTTTATCTCGAATGTTTGATTCTTAATTTTCTTATGCAATATAATTTAGAAAATGGTTTCTACTTATTAAGGGTTTAGTTGAATTATGTATAAATACAAATGAATGAATTCAACAAATTGTACCTCCAAGTTTTATAGTCTTTGTCCTTTGAATCTATTCGCCTGATAAAGATGTTGAATGATATACAAATAGTTCATTTGTGTATTGTCTTGCCAATTAGCCACTTCGTAGGAAACATATCGTTCAATGGTATCGCTTTCCTAATTGGCGGAAAAGGCAGAAAAGAAAAAACCCGACAAAGAAAATGTCGAAAAAAAGAAGGAAAATGCCCTAACTGGTAATTGCAGAAGGTGAAAACGTCGAATGGAAAATGTCGAAAAAAAGAAGGAAAATGCCCTAACTGGTAATTGCAGAAGGTGAAAACGTCGAATGGAAAATGCCGAAATGAAAAAGTATAATTAATAAAAGCGTCGAAGAAAAATTGGTGGAGGAAAAGTAGAAAAATTTTGAAAAGGAAAACATAGAATGAAAAAGATGTCTATAGATAACGAAATTTGTTTTTTGAATTGCCATTGGTTGCTAGTGGGATAAGCTAGTTCGCTGTCGTTCTCGTCTATAATCTATACTTGTTTTGTTCATTGTTAGCGTATACCATATATATAAATCAGTCTGTCGAAAACAACTAACAAATAATTTTCTCGTCGGTCGTTGGCAATGGACAGTGAAATATCATTCCTAACAACTAATAAAGGTAAACCATTACTAGTGTTTAACCAATATATGTTCAAATGCAATAAAACGTCCTCATCAAAAAAGTATTGGGCTTATACTGAACATGGATGCGACGTATATATGCACACCAATTTAGAAAATAAATTTTTCTGTTTCTTTAAAATTATCCAAAAACTCAATTTTCGACATTTTCCTTTTCGACGTTTTCCCTTTCTGCTTTTTCCACCAAACCCTTGCTTTCACTTCTACGGCGTTGGTTGATATAAACAAATTGAATATGTTCATAAAGAAAATATGAAAAAATATTTAAAATTTTCTGTGGACAAGCGCATATCTCGAGGATGTGCGCTGTCAACTGTTTACACATCCGACAGGCCTTCTGACATACGCACACGACAACTTGCACACTCACACCGTCAACTTACGTTCAATTTGCTTAGACGAAGTCTTAAATCAGAAGAAATTATTTAATATCTGACAATAGCTAAAACTTGTCGAAAGATATGTAAGATTTATTTTTTGATCATACTGATATAGTATGAATGTAGAGAACACTCTAATATACATAGACCGTCGGCAATTTTGCAGCCCTTGAACTTTGCGAGTGTGGATGGATGTTAGTCTACTCTTCGTTGGTTCGTTTTAAAATTCGAAATTAATAAGAAAATCACATTTGGTTCTGAATATACTTTTATTACGATCTGATTGTATATTCAGACTGAAGTGATACTTTGTTTTTTATAACAAATTCGCTCGGTATTGGATCATTGTCTAACAAGTTGAGTGTGGGCGTGAGGAGAAGACTCGTAGCCCACACCCTCAAGGTGTTGATACAATTTTGATATAGAACTTTAGACTGAAGGTTAAGTAAGAAGATTTAAATATAAAAAACATCTATTTATCTATCAACGTTTATTATCGAGCATAACAGTAGATTTGTAATCTATGTAGTATTTTTCTTTTTCTCCTCCTTCCACACTTGTCCACCATCGAATCAATAAATTTATAATTACATTAAGCCTTTTCGTTTTCCTTTATCTATTACTTTCATAGGGATATGCTTTTATCATTTATTTTTGCAGTCTTACTAGACAATTAAGTCTCTACTTATATCCGAACTCGATGTTGACAAATCATAGGGGCAAACGAACATTTTTGTCTAGCCAAAATTCAATTGTATTTTAAATAGCAATCGATGATAGGATGTGTGACCTAAGAGAATAGACAAGAAAGACGCAACGAACCTTTGCAGTAATCAGGTGCACGATGTCGACATCGTCCACCATGTACCAAAGAGCGATATTGTCTTCGAACATACCTTATATATGAAATTCTAAAAAGTAGAGCCAGCTAATTGATGTTAGAGTCCTGCAGGTCAACCTTGCCCTACTCTACCCTAAAGGACAGGGTAAGGTTACAAAAAAAATATTTAGGGTATAAGTAGGGTGTAGCTCATACAAATAAAAATTTTATACTGTAGAACTTAATATATATTTCTGACATCTTTTGATCAAAAACAGGGTAAAGAGTGATATCATAATCTAAATCGAATGGGTAGAATAACAAAGCACGGAAAACAAAGGTCTATTGTTTAGTACTATTTCTACATAAGCTGACGAGTTCAGTCACTTTTGATTATTTGTCTAGTAAGTGTGCATGTAAATGTAATAAAAAAAGTCTTCGAAATCATCTCGGCATGAACGTATTGTTAGTACAAACGGGCGAGTTTTGGAAGAGAGAAGGCAAAGTTTAAGTGGCGATGTTGTAAATGACATTTTATTTTAAGAAACTTTCGAAATATTTATTAATTTTGTATTTGATTCTCGTTGAAAATCAGTAAAATATATTGAAACAAAGCGAAAAAAACTTCATGCTGACTTTTACTTGGACCTGAAACTCTAAGGATATGATAGGATGTAAAATGAAAAATCTCTGTGATAGGGTAGGGTAAGGGTACAAAGCCCCTAGGGCATGGCAGGGCAAGGTTACGAAGCCTATAGAGCAGGGTAGGGCTAGGGTAAGAACGTCGTAGGGCAGGGTATGACAAGGGTACGAAGTTTTACGATAGGGCAGGATGCGGGTACAAACAAGTCTTAACCTGCAGGACTCTAATTGATGTGAATATGTTGAAATAAGTAGCCGCTTCAACTCTGTCTTGTCGTGAGTTTGATATTTTTCTTTCTTAATAGAAACCAAGCGAGTAACAAACTTAAAAAGAAGCCATGATTGCAAGAGTAAAAAGAAGCATTAAATCGAATCCAATGTCAATATTTATGCTGTATTTTTATTTTCTTTTATTTCTGAAGGAAGTACGAATAAATAAATATCTGCTAGCAGCAATACTATGTGCCAACATTCATACAAAATAAGACGGCTGCAGTTGACATAAGGTAAACACAAATGCAATATTCTCTTCCTTTCGAACTTCAGCTATGCGTCGATTTCTCCTTAGTTAAATTTTTAAGATTGGCAATTGCAAGTTTCAAAGTCAACTCTTGTAGAAATATCGGGTGTCGATTACTGTGGAGCTAAATAGAGAAGTTTCTCTTCTTCAGTCAGTTGCTTTGAAAAGTAAACACACCGCCATAGACGGCAAGATATAATTTTTTCCCTATTTGAAATGCAATTATTTGCGCCATTGTTGGTCGCTAGAGAGGAACTGTAGAGAAATGTGATCACTAACATAATTTTGCTGTCAATCGGTTGATATTCACTAGAATTCTCAGTTCAAATAATATTCTGTGAGATTTTCAAAGTGTGTAAGCATAAAAGTTGAACGAGACAAAACTAATTTGTTTGTTGGTCCTCCGAAAAGCAGTTTATTCTTCAGGATTGATATTTCATAGATTGATTTCCGTTTCACACATATCTAAGCGCATTACTTAAAGAAAAATAAGTTTTTACGTCGTGAAAAATGTCATGTTATAATGAGGACAGAATTTTCCAACGTCTACAAGATTTATCCAAGCACACTAACTTAATTATTTAGCTCTTCTTTCCATATCGAGAGAGCCTAGAATTTTGAGAAATAGCCGACTAGTCTTATCTATTTTTACATGATGGTCAATTAGTTTCATTTTTATATGTGAATAAATATACACTAAGAAGTTCTAACACTTCGGGTGTTCAATAATGCTTCTGACAAGCTGATTGTTTGGATTGAATTTGTAGCGAGTTCAAAAATGTTCGTATCTCAATTTTACACATCTTCCATCCAGCATTGTACTGCCTCTCTACGATCTGCATTCGATTTTCTTCGTGCGATAAGCTTCAGATGCATTTCGTTCTTTTGGTCGCATGTAGTTGCATCGTCAAGTCGGTATATACTTCGTTCGTCAGTTTCACGTCGAGAACGAAAGCAAAACATAAGGACATCTAGCGATAAGAATGATTATTTTGATTCATGTCGTTCTTCAATATATTTTTTCTCTACGTCAAACATTGTCAGTTTTCAGAATTCTTGGTCGAACTTCATTTTCTTTTTATTAGATATGGGGACTGACGATCATGAGATTAATAACACGTGCGATAGAAATACAGACGAAATGACACACGACAACAATCTGCAAAAACCCTGTATTTACAATAAATATTTACCATTTTATGATTCTATCAAACGGCAAGGTGTTAACAAATTTGATGAAATTCGAGAAAATTTATCTCGCACCATCCAATTGAATGAATTACAACCAGGCTTTTCATTTTGGTCGAATGCATTGAAAGAATTCATTACTCTCTATGGATTTTATTTTACCAAAGACAATCATCTGAAACTCGTCAATTTTTATCTGTCAGTTCTTTCTATTACTGATCTGCAATACACAAGTGTGAAAATATGTTGTGAACTACTTTCAACGCTTTTACGGTTTGTATTTGAAATTGTTCCAGATGTCATTGAGAAAATATTCAATGATGCTATTTTGTAGGAAGACGCGTTTAATCACAAGAGATGATTTGGTCATTGATTGGCATACGCTCTATCGATGGGCTAAACTGGTTCATAATAATCACGATAAAGCTCACGCACTAGTCACTTTACCAGAGTTTGTACTTCATCTAGTTGAGTATGATATATATATACTGTTTTTTGCTTTGCAGAGGCCTTGAATTTTCGATTCTGTGGTGTACACATTACTGTTCTCCATACTTTTCAAAAACGGCCACTCAAGAAATTCTTGAAATATTTCGTCCACAATTTTATCCAAACGATTCAAACTTTTTCAATATAATGTATATCCTCAGTTCCTTTCTGCCATTTAATCTACCTCCGGATTTGCATAGTCAAGGATTTCAGTTTGCATCTTTTGTTTCTTTTGCACAATGCACACTGTTTTGTTTTTGCTTAGATTATGGCTATCGGAATTTTTCGATATTTGGGAAAGTATCTACAACCGAACAGTGTGGGAATTGGTTGGTATTTTTATTAATCATATTTCTTAGTATGAAGGATTCTATTTAGCACATGATTGGGATTTTTTCATCAGCAGCATGGAACAATATTGGTTATATAGATTGGGAGCCGTGGTTAGCACAAGTATAATCATACTTTTTGAAAATGTCTTATTGTCAGCATGTTCCTTTTTGTCTGATAGATCTTTACGCGTATACTAAGAGGCTTTTCTCTGCCGGTTGGTAAAATGCAAACGTCTCCGCAGAGATATCGTTATATCACACGTAAAATTGCAAGATGGATCGTTGCCATGATGGGCAACGGAAGTGCATGTCTTACATATCTGGACGATCTACTGATGGCAATGAAAAATTTCTACCATCCATCAAACACAGGAAAGTTTCAGAAAAATCTGGTAGAATTCCTTTTGGACCTTTCTGACAATTTTGTTGATCGAGTTCGTTTGTGAGTACGATTCTCGCACGTATGTTGAACATTTGATTCAGCCAGACTTTTTCAGGGAACGCAAAGCTCATCCTGTTTGGTGGTTTCAACCGCATGAATCGTGTCGCTTAACAGAACAAAACATCACGGATTTTGTCAATTGTATCAAAGATTATGTTTTCACGTCTATCTTTAATAAAGAACATGGACAAAAGGCTATAGAAGCCTGCCAATATCTCTCCATGCTTCGGCCAGAATTGATTGTGTCACCGATGGCTGAAACGTAAGAAGTCTTTGTGATTGGTTTTATATCTCACTTATGGATGTTTTATTCATTTCTAGATTGTTTTCATCGATTGAAAATATCACTGAACCTCACCGTTTCACAACCAGTGTGGTTTGTTTAACGCATCTTGCGCGCCAACTAGTTCGACAAACATCTTCTTACTCTGCGGGACAAGTATATGTGCTACCATTGCTTATGTCTGTTTTACCTGGAATAGATTTAAATGATCCGAAAAAGATTTCTACAACATTGAAATTTCTGAATACTGTTTTATCACTTATCACCTGTGTTGATTGTTCATCGGCAGTACACATTCGAAATGATCTAACAGAGGTGAAAGTTCACATTGATTCCAACAAAAAAAAAGAACATCTATTGTTGTAGATCGAAAAGCAAGTGTGTTTATCAACGAAATTATTCGAAAATTTTATCAGTACATTTCTCGATCGAGTATTTCAAATGATCGAACACTTATCGAGCGATATGTTCGATGCTACGATGATTACTGACGAAGTTAACATTGACTATAGAGACATCGAGTTATTGCTCGAATCAATTCTACGTAATATCACTGGGCAGTGTAGTAGCACAATCTATCGGGTATGTATATGTAATAATATTGAGCATCATCTGCAACCTATTTACAAATATATGTAATATTTGATTTTGCACCATATTAAGTTCGTTCAAGAGAAGTTAACGAACTTTCTTTCTGGTGCTTACTTTTCACCTAAAGTCAAAGGTTTTGTATCCGCTGTTGTTCGAGCCTTGCTCCATGGTAACCCTGTCGAAGCACTCAAATGCGTCTTACCGAAAACATGTGAATCTATTGAAAAGATCATGAATCATGCTGACACAACTGAATTATTCATTAATGGCAAAGAGGATCTCGAACTTATTTGGTATTTAACTCTTTTCTCAGAACTTGTTCGTGCTCGTGGCGACACTCTACTCATCTACAAACCAATGATTATGTCAATATTTCATCGATCTACTCATATCGTTCACAAATATTCATATGAAATCGTAGCTAATGCAGCCAGAGATTTACTCGAATCGCTCTCTTATGTATATCCAATCGAATATAAGCTAACAATTGAAAATCTCGACGAACCATTCATCGACTTTTTACCGATTCGAGTAAGAAGAATTTTTTTCAATAGGATAAATTATTGATTTGACTATTGAGGTATGGGGACAACCTGTCGACTTCGATCGATTCCAAATGCAATACCACATTCCAAATGTGGATGAAATCGATTTTGCTTGCGAGTTTGTCAAAACATTTCTCTATTCTGAATTGACACTTTTAAATGAGAAAATGTTGAAATTATCAAATCATGAACGATCAAGATCGCTTACGTTTGTTTATAATATCGCTCTTGGATATTTTCATATGATACCACGCATCGAAAGTGAACAATTAGCTGATCTGTAAGTGACGCATTGATCATAAGAAGGTTTGAAAATGAAGAAATCCAATTTTTTTTTACAGTGTATTATCGGTTGTTCCCTACAATTCAAAATATCAATTCCAAACTTCAACATATATGAGAGAATCAAGTAAGACAATTAGTTTGTGTGTTGAGGACAAGTGCTTGGAGAGACACGATGCGTGAGAAGATTTTACGAATCTTATTTTGAATCTAAATGGAGTATTCCAAAAAATATTGAGGCAAATTGTATCCTTTCAATAAGAGAATAGAGATAGAGGATTCTTGAATCCACATCCCCGCTTTATAGAACCTTTCCATTATTGTCCAAAACGTTTCGAGCGTTCTGTATATCAGAATAATTTCGTCGTCTATGGTCATAATAATGGTTGCTTTCGTTTGTAGAATTTAACGAAAATTTGCGCATGCGTCTTGTTAATGATATTGGAAAATTACTCGGTAAGTCATCTATGGATAAACAGATACAATAATATTTGATGTTTGTTCTAGATTTACTTGTAGAAAATCATTCAGATGATGTTTCATCCATGAAAAAAGCACTTAAGGCAAATATGAATTTCGACTGATTTCTATTAATATAGCATTCGATATTCGTTAAAATGTAGATCTTATCATTGCCGTCTATTTACTATGGCGTATCCAGAGAAGATAATGTTGTACGGTGCCGATATTTTAACTCTAACAAAAAATCATTTAAGAATAAAATGTGTGATGAACGGCGAGCTCTTCGATTCTTAACAATCGAAACTATGGC
The DNA here is from genome assembly GCA_905331475.1 of Rotaria socialis. Classification (NCBI taxonomy): domain Eukaryota; kingdom Metazoa; phylum Rotifera; class Eurotatoria; order Philodinida; family Philodinidae; genus Rotaria; species Rotaria socialis. Next base: position 44,154 of record CAJNYU010003026.1, read on the forward strand.
ACTTCGAATCGAGGTAATGAAAAGAAATACTTTAAAACATGATCAGTAGTTTTCCCGCCGGAGTTCAGGATTTTATGAAAGGAAATGGGTCGTATTTCTCGTTGAATTGAATATTTACAACTAATTTGTGTGACAGATTTTCATCCGTAAAATTTTTATTAAAAATGCATCTAATGAATTCATGGGGGACTATCTGCGTGTGAATAGACGGGAACAAAGAAAATGTTCCGCTCGAGGGTGTGCGAGTGTGCTATTTCCAAGCATTGTAGTACCGATAGGAGAAAATTCCGTCGTTAACCGCTCGAACAGCTCTCTTCACCAGGCTTTGTAGAGAATTACAAGGACTATCTTCTGACGAAGCCGCAAGTATCTACACGCCAATTTGAGCGAGTTATTAAAGAAATACGGAGAGGGGGATTCATGGTGGGTTGTCCGTTACTTTTAACAAGCTTGCTAGCGCAGCCTCTTTTAGGGCTAAAATATGGAACGTAATATATACCCTAGACTTACTAAACGAATGCAAAATAGCTCTTTAAAACTAGCCTATTTAATAGAGATTTCAATGTGGTCTCGGTAATGATGGGGAAAGATGACAGAAACACCCAATAATATTAATTAATAAAGAAATTTCTGTTTTACTCTGAACACTCCTCCTTTTTATACATTGACAGTTCGCACAATGCAGCGGATACATCTTTGATAATCATTGTAATGTTTGAATTAGAAAAAAAAACTGTTTGCATACTAGAAAACAGTAAATTGGCGTAGTTTTCTTTACTGCAATTTGCTTGAGGAATCAGAAAACCTACTTTTGGTGTTGATTAATCCGACAATTTCTATCGCATTAGATATGTACTGAATATTTTGTTTGGCTCTTGCTCAATGTTTGAACTTTTAAGATTTTCAAAAGACGGTCGTAAAAATAATTGTTATGTACTTAGGATTTTATTCTCAGTAATTCTGAACCGATTACACACATCGATGAGCAAGTCGTATTTCGACTATTCGAACTATCGCTTCATCAGTATATTGAAGTAAGTTGTATATTCCTAAATAAGATTTTTAGAATTGAATATTTCTATTTAATCTTTCAGATACGTCGTACTGCACAAAGTGAATTATTCTCTGTTCTTGATCATTATGCTTTCTCGTCTAATGTGCTTGTCGATCGCATTGTTGAGGTGTTGAAAACAGCGAACGAAACTGATCATGATCAAGTCAAAGTTCGTTGAGTCTCTTGTTTGTCCTAAATTTATTCATTTAACTATCGTTTCTCTCTACTAGGGTTGTCTATATATTCTTCTTGGTAATGATTCATTTTTCTTGCCAACTCAAATCTCTTGGTCAAAAATGGAAAAACTGTGGTCATCCATAGCAAGTATCAGCCATTCTGAAAAAAGAAGCATACCAGGTTTAATTCAACGGATCAGTCATAAAATTGGAAAGCTGTTCGTTACGAAAGAGATCAATCAGAATGCGAACGAAGAATCGACACGTACGGCAATTACTCTTTGGCGTTCATTAGAACCAAAAGAACTAAAAACTGGCAATCAAGTACATGAGCAACAAAATCAAGTCAATATTCAATCGTACAATAATCTCATGGAACAACTTAACTCGCTGATCACCAGCAATAAACTGCAAGTGTTCTATTTTTTAGTCGTACAAGGTTTGCGCTCATGCTTTAATTTTCAGAACATGGAAACAACAACAAGTGGCAATGTCGATGATGTTCCATCTTTTTCAAAAATATATACCAATGTCGTACTCCTGTATTCGCACATGTGTCGATCTTCTCGTTCATGATAATGTAGAATTGCGAGAGGTTTGTTGATTCAATATTATACATATATATATATTTCTTCATTTGGATTTACTCAGTATGCCATCAAAAGCATTGCAGCGATTTGTCGATTGCAAAAACCGCCTCGTATCTATGTAGAAAAATCCCTGCACGAAATTCTGCAGCATAATGGCCAATCATCGGTAACTATTATCAACGATGCATATCATCCTGGTGATAGAATGGATAATGCGTGGTTAACAATCGATGGTTATATCCCACCAACCACACAGAGCGAATGGGAACAAACATGTTTCTTGGATAAATCATTTCATGGCTATTATACATGGCCTAAGATGATCAAATATTCAATCAATAAACGAGAACGTTACTCACAAAACAATATGCCGGAACAAGCGGCTATCTTATATAATCGATTTATAGACAAAAATTTCGTCAAACGAATGGCACAGTTCATGATATTGGACCATGATAGTGCAGATAATCAAACCGAGTTCGATAAAATTCGTTTTGCCGCGTTCAAAGTAAGTCTAGAGAATATCCACCCTAAAAAAAAAGGTAACTTTACCGAACCTTTCAAAAGGTTTCGTAGTTGTTTAAAAGCGTCCAAATACGTTCAAAGACTTGAAAAAACGATTGTTAAAATCTGCGAAACCTTTATAGTTTTGCACTATGGTTTTAAACGAAATCTTTTTTCGCTGTATGGAACTTAAAAAAGGTTTCGTGGATTTTAGCAATCGTTTTTTCAAGCCTTTGAACGCATTTGGAAGCTTTTAGATTCCTACGAAACCTTTTTTTTAAAGAGTGTGAATGATAAAAAAAACGAATTCTGTCTCATTGTAACAGTATTTTTCTCGCCTGTACAATTGAATTCATAACAAATTCACCATCATTTAGGGTCTCTTTCGTAATTTTGGTCTCGCATTTATCGACAACTTCATGGAACAATTGTACATGCTTATTCATGAAAAGACAAAAGAGAAACAGAATGGAAGTCATCGAGTTGCAGCAGAAATTGTCGCCGGTATGATTCGTGGTTCAAAATATTGGACAATAGAAATGGTAGAAAAAGTTTCTTGCGCAGTTCAATTTAAAAAACGCATTTTTTTGAAAATATTGAATTTAGCTTGACGAACTCTGGAAAAATCTGACAGTATTTCTCAATGAAGTTTGTAGCAATCTCAGTTCGAATACATACTCATGCTGGGGCTCATGCTTTAAGTACGCTATGGTAAGTTTTTTTTCTGTAACTTTTCTCACACTAAGTAACTGATGAATTCTTAAGGAAAACGAAGATCCTCGTCGTATGTATCGGCCAATACAGTTTCTTCAATCATTGATCAATAATCCAGCAGCCATCAATATATCGAGTGTTACATCACTTTGGTATATTATTCAACAATTGGACGTTTTCAAATGGCGTGTTCCATCGATTTGGCGCTATATTAATGATCATGTGAAGAAACTATTGCATCATTCGTTCACAGCAATACGAGATCGCATGGCCATGTAAGAAACATGTCTTCCTTCATTTCTTAATGTTCAATAAAAAAAAAGAAATTTATCACGCTTTAGTGTTTTATCTATATCCCTCATTTTCGACTTAACATTGTTTCATGGGGAAGCGATACGTCAACCCAATATTGATCAAACTGTTGATGAAATACACGAACAATTGCATCGAGCTATCCAAATTTATGAGGAAAAGCCACTAAGTAGAAAATCGTTCTCTTACTGACATTTTTGTTGATCTTTTGCAAAAAATGGTTTTCTGTTCAAATATTTCTTCTAGCTAGTGTATCTGATCAAATTGTTGAAATTGATCCTGAAGTGCGTGAAGCGTTGAATTTTATTGGCACAGGTACAGACTTTTAATTTATTATTAGTTCATGTAAATTATACTCGCTTTTTCTTTTGGTCATTTAATGTAGTGATTCTTATACATACAAAAATTTTCGCCTTTTGTTCACAACCGATAAAAAATTCCATTATTCGTATTTTCCCCACTGTAAGTGTACTACTCACTTGTCTATTATCAATTTATCGCTTTTATTATTCACTAAGCTGTGCAATATTGAAAGTATTGTGGCCCATGATGATGTTCTTAAGACGAACTTGGCAATGAGTCGATTGAATGTCGGTATGGCTTATTTGAATGTGCACTTCTTGGAAGCACTTATCAAACAATTAGAACACGTATTTCTATAATAAAAAAAAGATTGATTCTAATAAAATCATTTGTCTGGATAAACAGGTATATGCGAGTTCAGCATGGCATGCACGTCAAGTAGCCATTGACTTTGTTCAAACGATGATCTTTAGTAATCTATTCAATGCTCGTTCTTATGCTAACCGCATACATGATTTTGTATTAAAATCTCTATCTGATGAACAATATGAAGTGCGAATAATTGCATCGACAACTCTATCAGGTCTCTATCAATGTGGTTACATTCAAGTGACTGATGAAGATCTAGTAGGATAATGATTTTTTCTGTTCTCTTCGACGGATAAATTTTGATTTCTTTATTTTAAAAGGAATATTTTCGCACCATGAGCAGGACCAATTATTTTACGAAAATCAATACCAAGAAAGTGATATCGACGAATGATATTATCAAAAGACATGCCGGTCAGTATATATTGGGTGTCGATACAGGGAATATTTGCCCCAAGGAGGAAACAATGAACTTGAAGTAAAACAAAGTAGCTTCAAGTATCTAAACTTAATTTAAGTCCAAACTTCCCCGTGCACCCCTTGACATGTTCAGTCGAAGTTTACGATCAAATATGTAATCTACCACTATTTTAGGTGTATTGGGTCTCTGCGCCATCGTTCTATCGAATCCATATGATATTCCGATGTATGTACCAGATATATTAATGCTTCTCTGTGAACATCCACATGACCCGCATCTAATACAAGTGAGTCTACTTTTCTGTATATAGTCATCACAATATGCTAAACAAAAATTCTTTGTTATAAGAAATCGATTAAACAATGTTTATCCGATTTTCGTCACACTCATCACGATTCATGGCACGAACATCGAGAAAAGTTCACTGACGATCAACTTGTCGTTTTGGCTGATGTACTCATTTCTCACACTTATTATGTTTGAAAATCTTGCTTAGATGCACTTCTATTTTAAACACGAACAAATTCGTTATATTCTTAATGTTTTAACAGCAGCATATAAGGTGTGAGTGTGGGTGGGGATCTGAGGGCGGGTACGGGTGAGATTCTCCTCTTTATCTACATCCTCAACTATGGACTCTTCTCTCGCGTCAATGTTGCTAATTGTTATGCGTTTTCTTTGATGAGCAAGATATTATTAGGCAAATTAGTAATAGTGGTGTTTTATACTTGCGTTATATTGATGATATATTTATTGCAATTAATTGACCGACTCGACACTGATTTTAACAAATATAATCGATGGTCTTATAATACGATGAAAATACTAGACTATCAGAAAATATCGATTTAACGGTTAATTTTCTCGGTTTTCACGTAGAAAATGAGAACGTCAAGCTTTTTACTACCGTTTATCAAAAACTTTCGTACGAACTACATCATATATTTGCCATTCAATAGGGTCCATCCGTTGTATATGAAAAAGAAACACACCATTTGCCATATGATTACATGCGATTAGATATTGTTTAACAGTCCAATCATATATTAGTATACTTGAAAAATTAAGGATTGCATTTCTATTGAATTAATATTCAAATAATATTAAACGTACACAAATTTGATATTCGCAATCTCTAATCTCTACAAATTATAGTGAGCTACGTCGAAAAATAATCGATAGCTCTTTAAAAGAAAAAGTACCATTCGAAGATGGTAGAAAATCAACTTGATATACATACGTACGTATATAGCTTATGTTGATCTCTCGCATACAGCATATATTTTTAACTGACACTGAATATTACTATAAACAAGTTAGCTATAACATTATATCCTCTTACAGATTATTATTCTTGTAGCTGATTATCAACACTGGAAATCAAAATATTGTTTGGCCCCACCTTAATTGCAATTATCATCGGTACGATCTCAGGAAATAAAAAAATGACATTCTAGACGATGATGCAGACATTATTTTTGATGTATTTCAATTGCATGCATGAAAAGCAACATTTTAATTCAGCAAGCTACAATAATTTGGGTTTTTATCAAATTCATCAAATTCTTGCGATGAAAATTATTTATTTTCATGTACGAAATTGAAATAAATAAAAAACAATGTCCGTTTCATCACTTTAATGACATTTTTTTGTATTCTCTGGGGAGTCCGTTAAAACGTTATTTTGACCTCGAGTATATGATATAGTGTACTGCAGCCGGGTCGGGTAACCGGCACCCGACCCGACCCGGTACCTGGGTCCGGGTGAAAAGCTCCGGGTCGGGCCGGGTGCCGGTTCTGGAAAAAAAAGTCGGGTCGGGCTGAGGAATTTTCAAAAAACCGACACCCGACCGGCCAACTAGTGATATCTAGAAGAAACATGAAATTTTCAGATATCATTGTCGATTTCAGTCATTTCAGTCATAGGAATGTGAATCTGATTGGGTTATTATTCACTAATATATTCAATAGTCACGACGGGTCACCTAACCTAACCCACAAACACGATTGTTCTACTTATATGTTAAAGAAACTTCGCTAAGTGTGCTAGCTGCTTTATATAACTGATCTATTACCGCCTCACATTTACATGAATCATCGTAAGTATCCATTCTCACATACTTCTACATGTTCATTAATTTTTACTTTTTATCCTAGCTCAGCTCTTCATCATCTCTTCTACCACAAAAACGTAGTTTTTAATGTTATATATTATTGATTGTAAGTATTCATTTCTCTATAATTTCTCATTTGAATTCACTTCTATTTTATCTTCTAGACCTTAGTTGAACAACAAAAACATTGTTTTTGATGTTATTTATTATTTTTATTGATCTTTTATTATCAATTATTTATTATCTATTATTTATTATCGATTATTTATCTCATTGAGATCATCTCACTAATAAACTATTAGCAAAATTTTGACCACAATCCGGTCGGGTGCCGGTCGGTTACCGGGTATAGTTGTCCGGGTCCGGTTCGGGTCCGGGCGTAAGGCCACAGGGTCCGGGCGGTTCCGGGTGTGGGAAAAATCAGTCGGGTCGGCTCCGGGTATGAAAAGTTGCACCCGTGCAGGACACTAATATGATATTTCTACAAATTCAAGTATTGACCGATCCAACACTATTTGAAATGAGACACAGGTTGATTGATCTCATTCCAAAAGGTATTGATAACTGGTAATTATCATATTGCGAAAGAGTGCAGCGTCATCACAAAACATCAACAACATGCAATTTAACAGTAGCGGTTACATATGCACTAGAATTTAAATATCAACTTCGGATTTAACCGTTTTGGCAAAAAATATACTCGCTACAGTTCTATCAAACTTACTGGGATATTATAAATTATACGTGTATTTATCATGCCTTGCAACTTTCTTTTACAGATATTGCCGAATTTATTAATCATAATTCATATCTTCGTTTCAAAAACAAAACTGAATTTATTTAATTACCCCGTTTATTAAGCATATAATCTATAATTCGAAACTATTCTGACTTTGATCGATTGCTGAAAAGCAAAAAGTTGAGAGTAGCAGATTAATTTATCTTTTCGTTCAGTGATAGGTTGATCTGTTTTTGATGGAAAAAACATTGGAAGTAACAGTAGGTTTTCTTTATCCATTTCTGTAAAATGATACCTCAACAATAAAGTTCAAAGATTCGCTAGATGCTAGATTTCTCGCATCTGATATCTTCTCGAATGTAAAATATCAATATTTGCAATAAGAAAAAGTCATTTATCCACTTGAAAAATGAATTGTTCTCGCTGTGATACAATATGCAACCAAAACGTTCCTCATTTCGATAAACGATTGCTTTCAAAGTCAGACCGAAAGAAGAGAAAAGAATTACTAATAACTGCTTTAAATGATTAATTTGCTTGTTAGATATCATGCACTATTCATCAATACCAGCAACGATCAACAGTGTAGATGCATATTTAGTCATGGAAAATGTTTTAATTTTTCGGACTGTTTCATAGACAGAATGAAATAAACTATGGCACATCACTGATCACTTTAAATATACATTCATGTTTATCAATATTATTCGGATGGGTTTCGCGAATGAAGCATTAGCCTATCTGAGCTATCAGTATTATTTTATTACTCAAGGCAATGTACGTCTTTATGGGCTCATCAAATCTAATTGTTATCGAAGTCTGACGTGACTGCTGTAAAAAAATTCAATTGACATACTCAGTTTAGTGTGCTTCTTGAAAATCTCATCCGACAAACAATATTCAAAATCGCTTGACATTTGTTATTGGTCTGGCACGATTGTCGCTGCCTGTTTGAAAACGAGTTGCTAAATTGAAACACTCAGCCAGACTTTGTCGAAGATTTGGCGTAATCCAACAGAGAATGAGAAGCATAAAACCCAGCGCTAAATTCACAATCATGAAAAAGATTCGCATACAATTGTGAGGTAAAATATCTGGACGAATTATGTCAACTATTACAAAAATAGCCACTGGAATATCGACCAAAATTAGTTGAATGTTGAGAAACACGACACGATGTACCACGGTCAAATCTCGGCGCATCTTTAATTGTTGATGGCTATCGATTCTTGATGAAATTTGACGTGCATAACTCACTAATAGACGACAAACACCGGCAGAAGCGATATTCGATACAACCAAGATAAACACACTCATACATAATGTAAGATCAAGTCTTGGTGGAGGAATACAACACAAATTTTCCTTCGTTAGTTTCACCATGTTACCTGTCAGAAAAATGGGCACAACAAAAGTAAAATCAAATATCTTTTGAGCAAGTGTAATGATCACTTGTCTAATTTGAGTGCCAAGAAGTTTAATTCTTCTAATCTTAAAATATTTTTCTACTGCTTGTACAACCAATGGATGATGAATACAAGCTAATGTACAATAATGAAAATAGGCACGTAACGCTCATAGAGAATCAATGTTTGGTACTACTTGTTGATCCTAGATTAACACGTAGACAGCAATCGATATATGGTCAGCAGGAAATAGAAATATGGCTAGAATAGTAGTACAAACTAATAAAGTAGAAAAATTAAAGCATAGTCGTCTATAAATAGTAACAATAGTCAGACAACTAAAAGTTAGTAGACAAGTGAAACAACATATCACTATATATATACGATTGATGATCGAAGAAAATTCCATTTGGATACCATTGCAAATCTCACCAGTTTATTAAGTTTCTGTCAAGGAGATGCATCCATGTTTAGTTGTAGACGTTTATTTTGAGCTAAATATTCACTCCGGATGGATATAACAAAGACAAATAAAGATCAATATTGACTATAATCTTGGAATTTGCTTTTTAATCAACAGTGAAAACGAGTAGTAGTATAGTTGCTGAAAGAAAAAAGTTTAATAGAAAGACGTCATTCTTCTCACAAGATAATAATTTGTTCTCTAGGAAAAAATGACGGTATACATCATTTTTTTCTTTCAAAAATGAATGCTTCAGTTATTTCAGTCTAAATCAAATTAAGCGATATAACAAAAATATGATGTGAAAACTTGCTAAATCAGCTTCTTTTCAGTTGTCTTACTCCTTAAAAATTTTCTATTTCGATGGTTGCTAGCATTCATTAATAGACGTTTTCCTATTGCCGGCCACATACGCATCCAATTACACGGCACGCATAGCCTCTTTCTGTTCTTTCATGTATTTCTCTTTGATGGATCATTTTTGTCCCTAAATAGCGTCATTTATTTGTCGTAGCCAATGGAATATAAAAAAAACGTTTATATACGATTGCCGCATTACTAAATTTGTATGAATTCGAAAGCGATGATCACAGGATGCGTTGTAGTTTTTTCTAATCTAACAGTAGTTTGGAAATTGAATATCAATTCAAAGAACTCAACCAATAAACCGAATTGATATGACATACTTAATGCAATCTATAAGAGAATATTACGAACAAACTAACCAGCTCACCGACCTACATCGACATTTTTCAAGAAAAATGGATTCGAAAAGTTAGGATAGAATATAATATTGAAATGATTGTTATGCATCATACGATAAAGAAGCTCAGGCATAGGTGCTGCTCAAAATAATAATAAAAATAGATTGTTTTTATTATGAGTTTTGTTTATGTATCCAATGTATTTATTTACAATAATTGTGGTATAGTGAACGAAAAAATATCACATATGCTATCTTAAGAAAGCGTTCAAAACTTATTCACTTTGCAATCGATACTTAAGCTCAGTTTGTCTTCTTTGTAGGTTTAATCAGTTTCTGTTTTCTACAATAAGCTTTAAAATTTCGGAAATTACGGTTGGTATATTTGTCAGGATGAGAAAACATTTAAATGTGAATCGCTTGTTGCAATTTATCATTTCGACCAATAGAAAATCGTCGTATATCAGAGTTTTTCTGTCCAGAAATAAAAATTCATTGACTCTGATTAGTCGTCTGAAAGAGAAGATCGCGTATGATGGGCGTGGGTGTGGCCATTTATCAACTCTTTACTCACACGTACACACGCACGCAAAATGAAAGTAACGCAGAACACTTACTTGATATCTCTAAAGAAAAAATATTAATGGAGCAGTTTATTATCAATCATCAACTTGTTTTTCATGTGAATAAAATATTAACGTGATGTTTATCATAATTCATTCTTTAATGAGATTTATTTCTGCTCTTTTTCTAACAACAATAATTAAGAAGAAGACGTTTCCTCTAATAGATTAAATCCGTCAGTCGTCATTGATTACTAATGCCATCGGGCAACGGTTCTATCATGCATTGCTGAAATGATTACCACTTTCGCAGCATTAATATTTACTATTGTAAATTTTACGTCTTTCACACAAATCAGTTATGTCTTGATTTAATCGATATGAGATTCCAAAGCTAGTTGCATATTATTATTTTCTATAGTAATCAATTGAGTAAGAGCCATGCAAAATCTGACTACTCGCATCAACAGTCTGAGAACTTAATTTTGGATCAAGACTTGATAGATAGAAACTTTGTTTTACTGTACAATTGTATATTGCTTCGCTATATTGTCTCGTGTTTTTACTTATAAAAATGGTAAACATTAAGAATGCTGTGGTAATTACTACAATTTGGATTTTAATAATAAATAGCTATTTTTATTTTACATGCGATCGTATTGTCTAAAAATATGGGCATTGATTGTTGATTTTTAGGTTATGCTAATATACGCAAACTTTTCTTGTTATCTTCTATATTTAAGATATCTTTCAGATAAAAAAATGATGTATAGAAAAACTATTTGTTTTAAATGTGGAAAGCCTACATGGGCACGTGGTGTGAAGATCACCTTCGATCTACTGAAAAAATTACTCAATATATGTCTTTTGAGTTTTTAGGTTGTGATCTACACATTGAACAAGCATTATAAGATGTACCAATCAGAGAACGATGTAAATGCTCAAAAGATTCAATAGTTGGAGGATGTATTATTTTATGTAAAATTTGACAACTGATGATATGATGTTAGGGTTCATTGGGTGTGTGTGTCTGACTGTGAGTCTTATAAGTGCAGATCAAGACACCCACACTCCACACTCACACCCCATATCCACACCCCACACCCTTTTCGGACATGAATGAATTAAAAATTTGATTATAATCATGATCGATAATAATGCAACAGCGGGAAATGTCATTAAAAAAAAGTACACTGTGATCATTTCTGATTTGTGGATGGATTCTTTGTGGCCGGACCGAATTTGGACAATGATTTCTTAATTTCTTCGGTCGACCATCTCAAACTTGGTGCATCAAAGTATGGCACTGGTGTGTGACTGTGATGACCTGAAGGACGCCATGGATTCTCGACTTTTTTACCTTGTTTGGATCGTAGAATAGAAGTTGCTTTTGATTGAGAGTCATCTGTAGCGTCTTCAGATTGTTTTTCTTTTGTCTCCTCATTTGGTGATCCAGGCCTTTTCCATCTGCCGATGCCTGGTGGACGCCAAGAAGGTCTTGACTCCTTATGTGGCTTTTCAGAAATTTCAGGTAAGGAATCTGGTGCTTTAGGAGGTGGATCTTCGTGAACAAGTCGTACATAGCAAATACCAGCCGGTTTCCATTGTTTACCATCAGGGATATTGGTGATGGTCGAGCGAATAAATTGGCGAAGTGAAAGTGGTGGAGTGTGTTGAACACGAAACTTGCGTCTTTCGCTATCTAATAACGGGTCCCAACGCTTTTTACGAAACGTCGTAGGCGGAGGTGCAGTGCCGTTTCTAATACTCATTTGAAGCGTTTCTAAAATAATATTAAGATTTTACCTGTTAGTTCAATATTGGACAGGAATATCACACCAGAAATTAGTGCTCAGGAAAAAAAATATAGATAATGTTCGCATAATTCCACTTCTTTTCTTTTTTAGAACTCAAAATATATGTGGAAAAAATAACGTGACTAGGGCATTAACTAAATATGGTTTTTTGTCAATCTCTTAATTCTTATTCAACGCTTACAAAATATGCATCTAAATGTATAAAGGCACTCTTAAAAACAAAGACTGATAAGAGAAAGCAAGAAAAAGCGATGCATACTACTGTCGCGTGATATCAAGTCATGTAGCATAGTCGAATTGCATTATGAATGATACGTTTTTTTTTACACATTATCAGATCGAGTAACAGTGATCAATGCGTACAAATTAATATGGTTTAAAAATCTAAGTTTTCATCGTTTTAGAACGTTTTGCTTCTTTCAATGGATCTCATTATCATTCACGAAGGGGATATACTCGCATTTTAAAGTTGATTTATGAATTAAGAGAGAACGTAAACAGTTATAAGCGATTTTACTGAGTTACATCGGATCTTACAACTAGTTAAAATACAAATCAATCTAAACAGAAAATCTACGCTGTATGTTCCGAAGTTGCTCGAAAATTTGACCTAATATTCAGAGCTCTATAGCAAAGATATTAATAATGTTTTGATGCAGTTTTACTTACATTGTACTTCTTGGTAACTTATTCTCTAATACCAACGCAGTCAGATTTCTTTCTAGTTTACATGACCTTGGACTCACTTGATTAAGTTGAAGTAGCGAACTTTTTGAGAATCTAAGCCATAACCAATGTAAAAACATTTAGAGAAATAAACGGATTATAATCGATTAATATCTCATAAACAGAACTGATTATAATCGATGAAAATTAGGTTTTTTGGATTATTTTTGATTGTAATCGATTAAAAATCGATCAAAGGTGTTTGATATTAATCGGTTTTAATCTGAGATTATTCCTCTAAATTTTTTACATGGAATACATGATACTTAATTGTAAGATAATGGCGAGAATACCATACATCGATCGAAAAACATCTTCCCGACATGTGTATCATGATGCAGCAAATTTTCTATCGCAAAACTTAAGAGAAAAAGTATGCTAGTAAAAACGAATATCGCACTACAATGTAAAAATAACAACGGTTTCTTTTTCTTTCGGCTTTTTATTATTTGTTGGCTAGCCAACGGTTTTGAAGCTGATAATTAGTGTACTGTTATCAGCGCGTCATTTTTGTTGCTTGCATTCATCAGAACAAAATTTATAAATATTCTTATGATGAAAAAAAGGTTGAAAGACCTTGGTTTTATAAAGTCTCTTTGACTAAACGCTGTATACCCTTTCACAATTGTTACAGTCTTTGTATCTAAATAGTGAGAAAAATTCGATGCTACCGTTCAACTCTATTTAGTCGCTCGACGCACAAATTTCTATATAACAAAATCATTTTTCTAATACTGCTATTCCTAACGCTACGAGGAAGTCGATGAATTTAATTTAAATAATAACATGGCTTTCATTAAAATATCAAATTTGAGTTCATCATATGAACGCAGGTGTTTTGTCGAAATAATGCTTTAATTTTTTCTTCATCCATATCACCATGCAAACCAAATGAGATCAAAGTAGTTAGATCTTAGGATTGAAATGAATTGAAAATTATGCCACTAACGATGATTAAACTGAGAAATAATTATCATTTCCATCGTTAAAACAATATGAACTGCATACTGCATTATCACGACTTTTCGAAAATGTATCACATAATTCATGAAAAGATGTATCTAAATGCGCAACTAGCATTGTGCTTCGCTGTATGTCAGCCTTATGAAGGTAATAGTGATTTATTACCAGCTTCTGGTATTAATGAACTCATTTATGGTATTATGGAGTCACTTGTCGACGAACAAGTACATACAACGGTAGTTTTCAAATTTAAATGCGACTTTGAAACATCGCCCTAACGAGTTTCTTTCAACACATTTATATACTTTAATTTTCTCTGATTCTCATTCTCAGTGAGTTTTTTCTTGTAGACGCTCTACTCTGAAAGAAAAAAAGAAGTTTTACAGAACCATTTTAGGGGTTCTGATATCGAGTAAAACGCAGAACCCTCGAAAAAGGTTCTGACTGAAAAAAGGTTCAGTAAAGAAATAACGAAACCATATGTGATTTTTCTTCAAAAAAGCTTCTGTTCTACGTATAAGGTGTTCCATGATTTAAATGGTTTACCATTGGGATTTCCCGTATCTCTGTATCCATATTTCGATATTCTTATATCCTTAGCCTTATGTATACCTTATATCTATACGTTTACAGCTTTACCCTTAAATTATACCCTTATTACTGAATCTTATATTTATACCCTTAAACTATACCCTTATTATTATATTCTTATATCTATACCCTTACAACTATACCCTTATGACTATAACCTTATATCTATACTCTTACAACTATACCCTTACAACTACACCCTTATTACTATATTCTTATATCTATACCCTTAAACTATACCTTTATTACCATATTCTTATATTTATACCCTTAAGCTATACCCTTACAACTATACCCTTATTTGTACATTTCCTGAAAAAAGTGTAGTTCCGGGAAAACTTTAGAGCCTTTCCGATTTTGGCGCTGTCTGAAAACCTTTGAGAGTTTCCGAATATTGGTGTTCAAAGTCTTCTAAACTGAAACAAATAGTTACAGTACTTTCTCACAAAGCAATATCAGAAACTGGAAAAAGGCTTCAAAGCTCACCAACCTTGGAATGCAATGAAAGATCTGAAAAATATCGGCAATCACACAGATGTCGAACCCATGTTATCATAAAAACATCAAAATGACACATCGTTATTTCTCGAATACTGATATATAACTTAGCCATTCGCTGAGATCCATTTGAGGAATCTAAAAGAAAGGAAAAATTAATATTAGGTTTTTGATTCTTTAATGTAACTCACCCTTTGAATAAAATTCATTCCAAGAACCTAAAAGAGAAAAAAGATCGATATTTCTATATTACGTTTTTATTCTTAAATGAAGCTTATTATTTGAATAAAACCTATTTGAAGAATCTAAAACAAACAATAAAAACTTAATATAATTTTCTAATTCTTGCATATAAATTACTGATTGGACAAAATGTGTTGAATGAATCTAAAAGAAAAAGAAATCTTGATATTAGCTGTTGATTCGTCAATGTGAATTATCCTTGGAATGATACAATTGTAAAAAGCTACACGAAAAAAAAAGAAATTTTGATATTAGGTTTGTATTCTGAAATGAAACTTACCGTTTGGATGCAATCTATTTGAAGAATTTCGAAAAAAGAGAAATTGCTATAGGTTTTTATTGTTCGATCCTGTGATTTTAAGAAAAAATCAGTGATAATGATCATCTGAAACCANGATAATATTTTCTGTCGCCACTTTGATAAAAGACTTCATCATAAATATATCTTGCATCATACTTTGTCTCTCAAAGCCTTTTATGGCAGCACGTTTGAACTGTGAAACCCTAAAGAATTGAACAGAAATGATAAAATATTTTACACTTCAGTATTTTTGGGTAGAGAATTTGTTTTTAGAATAGATCGTTTTTTGACAGAACCTTTCAAAGTTCAGTCTTATTGTGCAAAACTTCTTCGGTGTAGCATTGCAGAAACAGAACCTTTTATGGTTCAACAATTTTTTGCTGAACCTTAAACGGTTCCGCATCTTTATCCAGAACTATATCTGGTTCAGTATTATTGCATACTGAACTTTTTATGGTTCAGGATTCTTTGGCCGAACCTTACAAAGTTCAGCATCATGGGACAGAATCTGTCGGGTTCCGTACTTTTGACTAGAGAACATTTTATGGTTCGGTACTTTTTCACAGAATCTTAGTAGGTTCAGTGTCATTGTGCAGAACCCTTTCGGTTCAGTATTCTTCAACACAGAACTTTTTATGGTTTTGGATCTGTTCCCGAAGCCTTCAAAAGTTCAGTACTGTTGGACAGAACTATTGATAGTTTCGTATTGTCATACAGAACTTAAAATGGTTCCGCATGAGCTACGGAACCATAAAATGGTTCTGCAGAACTCCTTTTTTCTTTCAGAGTGGAATATGGATTCTAATGTAGTTTGTTTAAGTACAAAATGTTTACGTAAAAGTCTAGTGCTCTTTATTTTCCCCTTGATAGCTGACTAGATCTCGCATTACCTATTATATCTTGAGGGTGTGGGTGGGTACAGGTTACATGAATATCCACACCCACACCCTCAAATTACTAAATTAACTACATCTTGCATGTGCCGATTGCATAAAGCTACCATGATATTGATATTTCACGTACATAAACAGAATCATCATAGTGCACTGGTTTGAGATGAGTGACAATTTAAAAACGAAATTTTCAATCTGCACTATTATTACAAGAGTAATGATGGATATTCCCTCGTTACTTGTATCAAATGCTACTAGAGGGTATGGATGAATGTTTATATGATCGACACTTCAGTCACCAACTATCCTACCACTAAAATATGATTGCTATTAAATTTTAATAGAAAGTATCAATCTAGGTATTCATTCAAAGAAATATGATTTTGAAAACAAAGAAAATGAATGCAAAGAGAAATAATGTGTTTTGACAGGCAACCGAATCATTGGATTCGTGACACAATTGATCGTTACTGTGCTGAATCTCTTTTCGATTGCATGGTTCAACTTGAAGATCTTCATATTTCGGAATGGTAGGTAAAACGTTGAAGTCCATATAACTTCCTCTATCGTACATAATAAAACGTTGAGCTTCATTGTAGAATTCTTGCCATTGAGCAACTGACTTCGGTGTCCATGTCAGATTACGAAGCCATTGTTCTAATTTAATGTTGTCTATGGGTCTATCGAAATGAAAGCAAAAACATTGAAATTTCATATTTTATAAAGTAAAACTGACAAGGATGTTTTCATAATAGTTTGCCACGCTGTTTGATCAATTGCTGTCACACATGCTCTCAAACTTTCAACCATAGGATAATAAGAGAATGTATGGGAACACATTTCGTCTATTGTCCTCTTTCCACCCTATACAAATAATTAGAATATGATTTCAAAACCTACACAATCTTATTTCATTATTCTACCAATGTCATGTCGTCCTTGTTTCTTGTACTGTATATACAACGAGTAGCAAATGCGTCTCCCTATGTAAATATTGATCAAGAGTTAGACAAATTTGTCGTTGTATTTCTTACTGGATATATTTTGATTGGAGTTGGCAGTCGATTCGCGAATTGATGATTGAAATCGAACGCTTCGGCATTGAATAAATATTGCACAGCTGTATTGTTGCGAATCAATTTAGTCCATACACTGATACCTTAACAGAGAAAACAATGGCGTTCTAATCATCTTCGAAATCATCTACCTTGTAAATGAGTATGTGGTAAAGCGGACACAACATTAATACCAGAAGCGGGAAAATTCTATTTAAAAAACAAAAAAACAAGCCAATAATTTCAAGTTTCATGTGAATGAAACAATGTGCGTACGCGAGTGGCTTCAGGAGGACAATATGAGTCCACAATAAATTGGTCGGTATTTGGCGGAATAGCAAGACTTGTTGAACTAGAGAAAGTTCCAAATATCAGATAACTAAGATCATATTGTCGAAGTTCGTTGCCAAGATAAAATCGAATACCTGAACTATCTCGAAGGTCTAGAGAAAAATAAAACCCTTGACATCATTATAAACTGTGTAGCAGACACGCATGATAATTTTACTCGGAGTTAGTCGCGGATTATCATAGTGTATTTTAACCATGAAATATTTATTGTTGTTAGCACTGGTGACAGCATAACCTGCTTCTTCTGGATATACAGTAGTCTATATGAAGTTCAAATCATTCTAATTATTTGTTATTATCGTTTTTCTCTTACCACATCAGCACCAATGGCCCACGCAGTAGCTACATTTGACGAACACATTCTCGTGTCAGTAAGAATGTCATCACATACTCCATCGGGTAGATTGGCATCATCAAGTACATCGTTCGAACTGCATTCGAATAGATCAAGATGATGTATCAGATTTGTATGTCTCGAATCAATCAATACTTCATGCTATAAAGAATGAGACGAAGTAATAAAGTTTAATTTGAAACAATGATACAATAAATAGTAGAACATACAGCTATTGCATGTCTTTTCGTAAGAAATCGACTTGGACTTTTGAATACTTTGCAATAATATGTAGTGTCAGCTGATGGAACGGCATGCTAAATGAAGAGATGCGGCATGAGAGGGAAAAAAGAAGAAATTACAATCCAGTTACACACATTGTCAAAGCGGAAATCGACGAAATCGAGTCCAGCAAGCATTTCATCTGCCGGTTGATCGGCATATGATCGAAGCGGTAAGATTCGTGAACCTCGTCTATCATCATGATACGTGATATCGACTTTTGATTGACATGGATCAATATCATCAAGGCCATAGGCAAATATTAGAATATTTGTGCCAAGCTAGTTGATAAAAATATGATATTTCCATTAGTTTAACAATAGAATTACAGTTCATACCTTTATCGGAACATCCATTGGGTCACAAGAATCAAAGGAACGCTTGAACTGAATGGCTGTCCATCCATTTTGTTCTTGACCTTTAAGAAGAAACCAATCTTGAGTTGTATTATCCATGACTGGCTTTTGTTTATCGAATGCAAATCGATCCTAATAAAAAAAACGTCGATTGATCAATTTGTGTATAAGTCAGTAACAGCAAAATCTATCTTTCATACTTGAATATGAGCTTTGCCAGAAGAGTCGACCCATCCAACTGCTATATCAGCACCTTTCATGCCTCCAGCTGATCATCGTTTAAAAATATCAAAATAAAAATTGCAATGAGCTGTTTGATTTCCTACCTGGACTAATACCCAAAGCAATCCATCCGATAGTCTTCATATGTAATTCAAACGTAATCTCTTGTGCAGCATTATTCACTGTCCACCAAAGTTCAGCTATATTTGCCTCAAGTTGTATTGAATGGTCATAGGTAGTAAATGGCTGCAGAGGACTTGCAATTCCTGTACATATTTCAATCGCAGTCGACGATATATACAGGCATAAAATAATCCAAGTTTGCATGAAATACGCTTGAAATCAAAACAGAAGATATTCTTAATCGAGATACTAATGAATATTTTTCTTCTCAACATTTTCTTCTCATATCATAAGCCATACGCAAACATATTCAAGATAGGACCATCATAACATTTACTTTGAGCTTTTGCACAATGAATAGATTGCAGCTAATCTTTCTATTACATACTTGTTTTTCGCAAAACATTATTCTTCTCGATAAAGTAACTACTATAAAGGTGAAGTATTTTCAAAGATCTACGATTCACTAATCGACTGTTAAATTTGAAGTTCTTTAAGTAGTGGAAAAGATCGTGCAATGCGAATGAAGAATTTGTATTTGAAATTAATCGAAATCAAAAAAGTAACATTATTGAAATTAATATCTGGAAAAGTGGGCGTGGGTGTCTCTTCACATGGCGCCGACACCGACACCCACACCCATCAAGATAAATATACTTTTATTCGAAAGTAAATTGATCACGAATGAAGTTGAACACGCGAAGTGAAGTTTTTACTGTGGTAATTAGGGATATCGACTATACTATATGTATGTTGATCATAATACGTTTGATTCCCGTTCCTCAGAACTGGAACTAGATCTGCAACATAATTCAGTATAATCGCTTTGAAAAATTCTCCACATCTACTTCACATCAATTGAATGTCTGAATGATGATTATGATCTACTGTTTGAAGCTACAAATCAGATTCTAGCCGTTATTACGAGCTAATTTATGGTATATAACACTCAAAATATTAACACCCGTTTTCTTTCAATCAAATATATTAAAAAAAACATTATTTTATCTGTCTTTTTATTCAATATAATTACATCGACATTGATATCCAATGCAATAGTACGATCGATGATATAAAATATATACGTTCTGCATATAGTCGCTCAGATCGGTTCATAGTCAGTTTTACTGTTCGTTCAGTGAATCCTTCCGCCGTTGTATTTACTCCCCAATGATTTGTAGTTGAATTACCAAATAGTGTATACAATCTTTGATTAACAAGTGGATTCGAATACAACCAATCTATAGCAATTAAATTTTCTTTCGAACTGCATGTGTAATCTATCGTGTCTAAGCTTAAATCCAACTCGTTCTGATATAAGAGTTGAACAATAATCTGATTTGTACATGTTGTTGATTCAAATCCACCTTGCTTAGTGTACGACTGTACACTATTAACATGAGTTAAACCTTGCATTTCGATTAATTTTGTGGGTATATGCTCAGATTGAAACCATATTTGACTTTGTATTGCAGAATACAGTGGTGAATTTTAATCTAAATCTCCATTTAGTAACAATGCACCGTGTTTTTTCGATCGTAATATTTGTGAATTGACTTGAAATTGTCCCCAATAACATGGATTTTTCGTGTATAAAATATCAGTGAATTCGGAGTGAATCAAGGGGGAACAAACTGATTTCCAGTCATAGAAATCAGTGGAAATCAAGAAATCAGTTTGTTCCCTCTTGATATAGCACTCTGTAAACAAGTAGTGACTTTTTTACAATAGTAATAGAGTTTGAACATTCTGAAAAAAAGATTTTCCGACAATTTGATGTTGAAAGGATTCTAAATATTTTTAATATATGGAATTCGATGCTAGCTGGTTTCCAAGAAGGACTTTTACTGGAATATTTTAGATCTTCGAACAAGTGTATGAGAGGATTTCTTGAGAAACAGTGTTCCTGTAAACATATTATGGGCCTTCAGACGAGTTTCTTAGAATACTTAATCTCGATGGGGTATACTGAAGAATTGAAATTCTATTTCTAATTGTCGCCTTCAGTCTTGGTATTTGCTCAGCTGTAGAAATTCTCAGTATAAACTTCTATATCATCAACCATTTGTTTAGAATAAAATTATATGAAATAAAAGTTTCTAGTACACAGAATCATATTAGGAAAAGTCGTTAGATCGAGAGTATGGAATTTCGGCCGGGAGTCAAGTTTACTTGCATAATTCACATGCAAGATTGTACCGCTACAAGCAGTTGATAAACTACTATCACGGTTTGGCTCTTTAGGGAAACAGTGAAGAAAATTGCAAAAAATCTAAATTAAGCTCTAGCGCAGACTAAAAGCAACATGTAATGCATCAGATTTTTACCCAAATACGTTTTCGTTTCATTCCATTACATATTTTGAAAGAATAATATTCTACCTATAGAAAAAAACCTGGGAAGAGAATTCTGGTCGGAAACGAAAGTCGCGCATTAGTTTTCTCGTACACAAAAGTCAAGGTGAAGCATTTTCTTGAGTAGCTTTCGTACTCACACATTGCTATTCACAAGTTTTTTTGATCAGATCAAATATGAGAGTAAAAAGCGTGAATATTGTGTTTTTTTTTAATTATAGCACAAAGGAAGCAGTAGATGCATTAAGGAAAATTTTTCTTATTTCTAAGTCATTAGACAATTCTCACTTAAAAAGAGAAATAAGATAAAATATTTATTTTGACCTATCATTTGGGACTTTTTCTAAAATTTAGATCTGATCAAAGTCACGTGTGAATAGTTTTAAAAAATTACAAAGCACAGTATCTATTTATGAATCATTCATAAGCCATTGATTTTTCTATCCTCCAGTGAGAATGAAAATACCATGGAGGTTAGAAGCATCTCGTCAGCTATGTAACAAGCTCTGATGTGATATTACTATATAATTTGACGAGCGCAGATTAAACACAAATAGCTTCTAGTAATTAACGTTCGGAAAGAATGGATAAATCCACTGACCGTGAATCTAAATGAAAGCAAAACTAAAATAAACAGATATCTAAAGAATTCATCTTTTTATTTCTCCTTTACTACAACGCTGAATAATGCATTAATTACCTTCATTTCATTATAAGAAAGAAAAAGCAATCAACTGAATAGAAGAGTGAACAGGTGAAAATTGCTTACGTGTAGATTGAATTTTTATTATTTTAAAACAAAAGGCACTCACCTAGGTAGGAGGCATGACAAGTAGTGCATTGAAAAACCGTTTTTGTGGTTAGCGTAAGGAGCGAGATAAAAGCAGATAGTTAGCGAATTCTCACATGCAAAAGCGTAAAGTAGAACAATTCTTTTTTCTTTTATCTACGACGAATTTTTCTTAATATTCTCTCTACCCAACAGAATCCATAAGTTGATTGTATGTATGTTCATTCGTTTTAAGTACACATTTTTTTCATCAACAACCACAATTTCGTCAATATATTTGCGAAAATCCTGTAAACTCAATGAATTAAAGGCATTTGTATCAATAACATGCATAAGATTGAGGTAGTATTTGACGTAATTGTATACTTTATTTATTGATAGATTTCAAATATGAATTGTATTTCATTTTTCTAATGGTGTTTTCTTCGAATATGGATGCGGCGTGTCTTACGTTATATCTACAAATTGACGTCTTATTCGCAAATAACCAACACAAAACGTGTGAATCAGTGAGGGTGTGGATCTTCAATACCCAACAGCAACAACCACACATTGCCGAATGAAAAAAAAATGGTAAATATAGACAAATTAATAAACTTCTTGTTCAATAAACAAGATTTTGTTGTTCGATTTTTAATAATACTTGTGTAGACACAACAAGATTTGTAAATTAGAGATTTTTATTCTATTTGTTGATAATTTTCTGTGTAATGTTTAGTGTTCGTTTGTGAAATGAATAAGAACATGATACAACTTTTTCTTTTGAATTCATAATATAGACAGAACGATGGAATATTTAATGTAATGTAAGTGTTTTGCTCAAATTACATACAGTATACTGCTAATGTATGAGTAGATTCAACTGATAAAAACAAAGAGAAAGTAAATAAAAATTGATGCACTTGAAGTTTCTGAACGAATGTTTTCGTATTACCAAATAATATACAAAGTTGAAACAAACTCATAACCTAACTAAAATTTGATTGACAAGTAGTTTCCGAGCGAAAGCCTTTGGTGAATCCTCCGTTCGGTCCTAATAAGTTATTATGCTCTCTCTCTCAGTTGGGCCCTGTCTCAATTTGTCGAATAATATTAATTACTATAATTCATAATTATATTTAATAAAGATTAATATGGCAAGTACAAAATCTATCAACATATATAAGTTCGAGACATCGATATTAATTAGAAAAATGTGTGCTTTGTTACTTTTTGACTAATTTTGTTTTAACAGCTTTACCACTAGGAATTGCTAATATTCACTCGTTTGGGTGCATGGATTTTAGATTGTTCAGCTTAGTGATGTTGATATACATGTTTAACAAGTTAAAATCTCAATAAATCTAAACATATATGGGTGGGCAGGAAATAATCTATCAAGTCTGCTGTTATAGCTTTCTGCATTGTTATTTTTTTTTTTGGTAAATTATTCACCAAAGCATCAGTAAAGTCATCAAAGTCGATTTTTTGCCATCTAGGACAAAAAACAATACTTTAAATGACCCAGGTCGAACATTTCGGCCTCCGTCTCCCGTAAGATACTCCAGGGAATATGCGGGAAAGTCACCATATTCTGCAGGAATTGACCGGAACTACCCGGAACCGGCCGTTTCCAGGCCGGACTGTTCGATCTGGGCATAAAAAAAAGAATTTTTACAAGTCTCATCTACGAAAAAGAAATATTCTCCATGTAAAACGCCACTTTCCATCCGTCTGGAATGATATCAACACGAATATTTATGATTTCTTGAGAATATATCTGAGGAATAGGCAAAATCTCTTTCATAGCTCTTTGTTTTCATATGTACAACAGCTTCTTCAACAACAACCTGTTTTGGTCAACTAGGTCTACAAATATGAACGCCAAGTTCCAGAATAATTGACTTGGTGCTACGACGATGCCGTTCCGTACTGTTTTTGTATTCTCGCTTAATAATACACTGAAAGTCTTGGTAACTGAGAGCAAATACATTTCGATTTGTATCTTATATTTAATAAATGAACGTTAACAGTGAACACCCATATCATGCGACACTGAAGACTTTCAAGCTCATATAATTGATTCATAAAATTAGGCTAACTTCAATACCCAAGAAATTAATGAGAAAATAGATAAGCTCGGTTAGGATTGAATACTCGTGCACATATTTATTTTTATATTAATAATCATTGATTGTAGCGCTTCAATGATTCACCGATGACTTTTGTTACATATGACTCAGTTGTGTAATAAATTATCATTTATCTATGTAGAAATAGCTGAGTCATGATTTATTAAACATTCACTAAATACAAACATAAACACATCTGTAACAGAGTTTCTTAGATTATTTATTTAATATTATTTATTAATTAATAAAATATTCTAGAATGGATAATCATCAACAAAATACAACAACACTACAGTCTCAATCAGTATTGAATAATAATGCTGTTGATCTTGATGATGAAAATAATATGAAGGTGAAATAACGTTTTCTATCATCGTTGACTGCTCTCCTTATGAAATCATCTGATATTCCTACAGTACATCAATTACAGTAGTTAAAATCATACTTTTGAAATTTATTTATTCATTTATAAAATATAAAAGCATGCCACAAGAAGTAACTATCTTTGAGGGTTCGATTTCAAATAGACTAAATTTTATTGTATAGTTTAATTCTCACCATATTTATATTTTAAATGTCTAAAATTCGACATGAAGTCAATTGAAAATGTAGTCTCATGCTTATGTTTTTTAGACTACCAACGAAATACCTACAATTGATAGCAATAGAAATAGTATTGACGATCAAGTAATAACATCTGTATGTGATAGTACGAATGAATCAGCTGCATCCATTAATGATCGAAACACAATAAAAACGACTCGTAAATCTCATCAACAAGCTGCTCAAGATCAATTTCCAAACGAAGACGAAAATAAAAAGCATAGACAACGATCCGTATCCGTATCATCATCATCATCTTCTACATCAACTGATAATGAAACATCTAATATTCCTTATGAAACATTACACAATGAAGATGAAGATGATCAATCTGATCACATTACACCATAATCTACATTTTAATTCGTATTCTTTTGAATAAAAAATTTTAGCACAACTGAAAACCAAAGGAAGACTGTTCTGGGCTTATAAACAAGTTGTGAATATCATTTTTCTTTTGTTTTCTTTTGTCTGTTACTGTTCATTTAAAACAACAAAACGAGGCATTCACACATAGAAACCATAAAATTCCAAACAGAAAAAAAACCGACAAACAAACAAAAGAAAAGAAAGAAAGCACTGTTCAACTAAAGAAAGCTATTGCTCGCAAGTAGAATGAACAACAGATATATATATATATATATCCATACAATACAAAAGAAAATATAACACTTTACAAATAATGACAATCCTTGATTGGCAACTAAAATAAAACCAAACGAGGATGACATATATTTGAGAGATACATATGAAAAGAAGGCAAACATAGACATACGTATATATATATATATGTGTGTGTGTGCGTGTGTGTGTGTATGTGTGTGTAACTAGCTCGTTTACAAATCACAGTTGATCAAAAGTAAAAATAAAAATAAACTATACAATAATAATAATAATAATAATAATACATTCAATAAGGATAGGTAGTATTGTGATGATGATGATGTTGATGATTGAAAGAAGAAGGTGCCATAGTTGCTTGATTATTTGCAGTACCTTGAAAGGATACATTCATATATGAATGTACTGATAATGATTGATTGTTCACGGGTATATATGATGGTGTGGATGGTGGTAGTAAAAATTCATCAAACACAGGAGTTTTAACTCTTGTATGCAAATCATGAAATGGTGCTGAGGTTTGTCCAAGATCATATTGTGATGCTGTTGGCCGATATATTGGTGGAGAATTTCGTTGATGTTGATAGCCGGGTGAATAAAATGGTGTTATTGGTGAATTATATGAAGGCGGCATAGGTGACGAAATAGGTGTTTGGCCATTATTTTCAATTGGTATGTATCCCATCGATTTTGGTGATGGTATTGGTGTAAATGAACTACTAAGTAAATCTTTTTGTTCCATGTTATTGACAGGTACGGCTGTTGTTATTTGTTGGCTCTGTCGTCTTAATTCAAGTGTACGGGCTAAATGTTTATTTTTTATATTTTCTAATTGAGATAATTTATTAAGTATAGTATTCTAAAATGAATAGAAAAAAAGAAATTATTAATTTGCTATCATTTATATGTAGACTTCTACTCGTTTCATCACGTCACTTGTTTGTCCACCGTTCGCTATTTCCTGTTTTCTTGCTTGTTCTAATTGAGATTCTAATTTTTCTTTTGCTAAAACAAAAAAAAACACCATTTTATAGTTGATCGACGAAAAATAAGCCTGTGTATGTAGACAAGATATCAGGTGGATGCGTCAATTGCAAAACAGAAGGTTTCTTCTTTAGATTTCGCTGCGAATGACTTTTATAATTAGTTTTTAACTCGAAAAACTCAATAAGATAATAGTAGAGTGAAATGATCAGTGTTTCAAGTATCAGTTATTTTTCTTCTTCAAAATTCAAGATTTTTCTTTGTTGAAATAATAAATTCTTTCTTAAGCTTCATAGCGGAGGAGTTCGACAGAGAACTCTATTGATACAATGTTTTACTTAATCTCGAAAGGATTACCGCATAAATTTCAACTCATTTGAAAATAAAGAATACTGCTCATAATCTTCTTCTATAAAATCTGCTCTGTATAGTATTAAATGTGAGGACTATTGCTTGTCAAACAGTGATTTTGATAATGCTAAGTTCATATTAATGAAATCTCTTTAATTCAGTCTTTATCAATTATTTGAATATCTGATTAGTCGTAAAATGCAATCAACCAATGCTCGCTTTTTTTAATGTACCTGCTGTATATTTTTTAATAAAATCAATATGTTGCTGTTGAATGGTTTCAGGATTTAATGGAACATTATTTTGCTAAAGATTCAAAAGAAAAATAAAAAGAATTATTTCGATTTTATGAAATAACCTTAGTTTGATTGATTTGAGGTTGCTGTTGAGATGTTGGCATTTTTGTGCTATCATTCTGTACACTACTGCCATTTAACATTCGAACTAATGTTGGTAGTGAATCAGCTGAAAACAAAAAAAAGAGAGCTTTTTTTTCTGTTTTAGAGAATCAGAATTCAAACCTGATGCTTTTTCATGATTATACTTCATTGAATTATTGAGGATACCACGAACGATCGAATCAGAATTTTCTTTTTTAACAGAAGAGAAGCCATTGAATGATGACGAAAAATCTGATGATGACGAAAAATCTGATGATGACTTTTCATCCATCGTTATTTCTAAGAACAAAACAAAAATGAAATAAAATAAAATAAAACCTCAATGTTTGTTTTTTAACCTGAAATATCGGGTTCGCTTGCAAATTGATTATCATTATTATTTACACGTCTATAACGTGATACTAATGTTGGTAAACTGTTAATTATAGTTGCTAATTCTCTATCAATATATTTGTCGTTATCAATTAATATTGATATATAATCTTGAATGGTTAATGGACGTGTTAATTTTGATATATCAAATATATTTCCTACGAGTTTTAATGATTGTAATTTATTCGTTGAAAAACACATATTTAATGATGGAACACATATACGACAATCACCAGATGAAATAGAAGAAGAAGAATCCATGTCTGCTGATGATACTGAAAAAAAACAGAGAAGACTTTTTAGCATTGCGAATTTCAGAATATTGATTTCGGCAATTCGATATGCTTTATGTGTAATCAAAAGTGATTATATGATAATGTCTATTAGTTCTGCAGGATACTACAAGTCTGTCGTTGATAGAAAATTTGGAGTAAAGTGATCATTCGTTTTCCATCTTAAAAGTTATGGATATTATTATTTTATATTTATCACTATGATAGAAATTCAGAATCTTGAAACCTTCTAAAATTGACTCTCCAATTAGTTTAGTACTCTGCCGTTGAATTATGAAAGTTTCATGTTTCAGGAAAGGCACGTTATCATGCTCTAAATCTTGGCTTGCACACTCAAGTCAAAAGAGCATCACTGATTACAATAAACTTCTTCCGAGAACGCAAAAATCAACAGTTTAAAATAAGTTTCTCAGATCTAAGTATTATTCATGTTCGGTCTATTTGCAACAAGAGTAACATACTTAGTTTAAATGATGAACTATTTCCTTTAATATCTGCTGCACACTGATGTCTCCAAGCTGCTTGTAATTCATCGAATTGTGATCGTTGTATTGAACTAGAGTAAAAAAGAATTATTTGCAGAAAACATTTTGTTCTTTCAACAATTCTACTCACTCAAGAACTTCATTGCGAGCAACAATTGTATCGTGATTTTGATGATTTGCTATTAGTTTATATTCAGTATGAAGAAAAACTAACGAACCATCACGTGCATTTAAACGCCATTGCAATTTACTTGCACCAGTAGTAACGCCTAGAAAATAGATTCGTTTCTTATTAGAAATTTCAAGAAAACTAGGACATCGCAAATTACATTTCCATAATGCATGTAATTTAACTAAACGATCTTCATGATAGACAAAATTGAATATGGATTGAGATATTATTTCATGTGGTAGATAGCCAGTTATGACAGCACCTCTATAGAGTAAAACAAAAATTTAGACAAACTTTTCATCTGATTTTTGAATAGAATAATTTTCGAAAGGTAAAAGTCTCAAAAGATCAAGTTCGAGGTCTTGTTGAAACTGTAAACCATGGTTGCGCTGAAACTTAAGAACGTTTCTTCATGATATTAATCAGCTGCCTAGAAATAAGATAGTGTTTCGAAATGTGAGCTAATCGGGCGAGATTTAGTCTGAATGGAAACTCAAGTCGCACCGTTGCCATAGATCACAACAACGGTCCACGACTTTTCCGATTTCTGTTAAAACAAATAAGCAAAATTAGTTTCTGAAAGTTATTCCATTTTTCATTTAAAACTTTCAACGATTGAATAACTCAAAAACTTTTGTGGCATATAAAATGTCAAATAAAATATTTCTAATCTTTGTTTGAAGTCAACTTGTATTCGAAAACAGATATTGTTTTATCAACCACAGCAAAACATTTTCTGGCCGTGACTAATTAATTATTAAAAACTCAGTGGAACTGTTGACGTGACTTGTTGTCAATGGCGAAGAGAACTACTTTTGAACTTGTAATAAACTCCTATCCTAAAGTTACGAGGAGTGAAAAAGATGAATAATAATAAAAAACGTTTATTGTATTTAGCGAAGCATTGCTTTATAAATTATGGGGAGAAGAAATTGCTAAAGATGCTCTTTAGAAATTTTATTCTAAGATTGTAATTATATTGAAAAAGTAGTTTTTATTATATTAACATGTTTTACATACTTTCGAACCTGGTTTTTTTTCTCGTTTCTAATAAAAAACGATAAAACCTGTATGATATTGAATTGTAAAGCTATATCAAAAATAAAATGAATGAACAGCTTTAGTCTCATTCATTACTCGTTTCATCGATAGCTCATGTCATCTTTCTTCTTTTGTAAGTCGGTAAAATAACTCTAAATCCGGCTCAGCTTCACATCACAAGAAATGTCATTAAAATCTTTCATTTTTCAAGATTAAATTAGATTTACGCCGCAGTCTCATATCGTCAGAAACAAAAAAAAACGGCAATATCATATAGACATTAGTTTAATGTTTTCTGCAAAGAACGGGACCGTATAAGCCACCGGTTTTGTGCCATCGCCAGTTTCGGGTTGTTTATAGCTCACTGGACGCCGCATTTTACGAAGAATCGTTTGAAACCAAAATTAAGTTATTTTGAACAGAACTGCCCATAGACTCTGTCAAAATAACTTAATTTTGATATCAAACGATTCCTCGTAAAGTGCAGCGTCCAGTGAGCCATAAACAACCCGAAACTGGCGATGGCTCAAAACTGGTGCCTCATATGCCCCCGTCCTTTAAAAAATTACATTATCCTTTTTTTGTTTGTAAAACTATTGAAACAAAAAGTCTCCTATTACGATTATCGATGATATTACTCAAATAATCAAAATGCTCAGTTGACTTTTAAAGTACAATATGAACCAATCAATGGTCACGGAGTCTATTTGAAAAACAAAAATATCTTCGTGTAAATAAAATAGGACATATTTAACAAGCTTTATTTATCCGTATTACCCTAGATGCAGTTAAAGCATATTGAAGATAGTAGGAGTGTTTCTTTCAAGACTTTTCTGTCCTGCAATGAGGATCTTTCATATTAAAACATGTTTCCTTCAGTAACAATGCAATTAAATGCGAAAATCTTCTAGCTATGTTATTATAAAAGAATGATAGGAGTATATATTTTATGCATGGCAAATATTTCCTCGCACTATTTCAATGCTAATAAATATTCTTTTGCGCCAATGAACCATACCTATGATCTTCGAATGTAATTTCACCTATTAAATTCATTTTTGTATAAAATTCTTCTTTATGTACATCAAAAAGTGTTAAATCAATATAGGATGAATCGTCCAATGTAACAACAAGTATTGTTCCTACTGCACCACTATAGCGATGTGTGGTAGAATGAACATCTATAATTTATCAGTAGGACAAAAAGATTAATTAGACTAAAAAATATATATATACTCTTCTCACCAGCATTATCTTGATTAATTTTTCTTTTTCGATGTATTTTAACTTGTCTATATTCATTTGTAACAGCCACAATCATTCGAACACAACAAATATCGAATACTAAAAAGAGAAAAAAGAAATTATCATTAGACTTCTCTCAAATACGCGGAAGCAAAGGATTTCAATTTTTTATAAAAAGAAGTTAGTTTTTATTATTGATTCTAATTGCTAATTAGTTTAGATTTTTATTTTCTTCAAGTTAACCTATTTTATTAAGCGAATGAATCTTATCATGTTGTAAAATTTTTCTCTAGTGCCACTTAATTTACTTTTTGCATTCGAATAAATTTCTACAATAGCATCGATAAAATATTATTGATAGAATTTTATAAATGAAATTAACTTTTTTCATCGATTACACGATCGACCGTTTGGGGTATTATTCTCACCACAATATTGAGATTAATTTTACTATAATTCTCATGTGATTATTTGCTTTGTAAGATTCGATTGATAGCATTTCTCTTTGTTTTGCAAGCATAGAAAAGACCAATTTGATCGTTTATGAAATTTTTTTTTTAAATAGGCTAAAAGAAAATTTTATAAGAAAAGAAACATTAAAATAATTAATGGCAAAATATTGTCAAACTTTTGATCATCTATTCTATTTAAGCTTCTAAAATATTTCGACAGACAATCTATGTCGGATTGTAAATTATTTTAACTACAAATTTATAAGCAAATAATAACAGAGAAAGAACAGTATTGAACAAAATTATGATTATTATATGAACTTATGCAGAATGTCTTGTCAGCGAGTATTTAACTATAATTAACTGTCATCCTGCTAAATCTTCTTGACGAATCGGCACACAGAAAGAATTTACAGATTACTGTAAATGTTTTTCGTCGTTCTTTTTCCTTGTGTCAGAATATTTTATTTATGCATGTATGCGGCCAAAAACAGAAATTATATATAATTCGAACGAGCAAAAAACGTTTTATCAGTCGATAAACAAAAAGAAAAAAACAGCAGTTGTAATTTCACGGCGTGTTTATGGAAAAGATAAGGAAGTTAACATATCGCTGTAATCCAGCTGTTTTTTCATCTTCTAGAATAATTTTATTCATGAACCTGTGTCTATAACCTGATAAAAAGTAATTTCCTTTCAACACATTTCTATTTACAAAGATAAAGGGATCAACATTTGTGCTATTAATATTAATGGAGTTTCTGTTTTTCTATATTTATTTATATGCAATGCTACATATTTTCTCGAAGTCGTTTCACTTACGTTGTGATGTACTGGAAAGGAATTTTGAAAATAGATCTCTTTCACTATCTTCAATTAACAAAAATATTGAGAGACCAATGATTTCAGCCTAAAATAGCACAGTAAAAATAGAATTAATATTTTTTTTAAGACTAAAATCAATATTAAGAACGAACTTGTTCAAAACCAAAATAGTGTTTTATTGTTTGTGATGCGTCAACAATAATATGATTATTGTCAAGACAAATAAGAGTACCTTGCATCGCGTCAAGCAATACATTGCCCATTTCTTCTAATGGTAATCGATTTTGCTGACGTTGTTTTGCGTATGCAGTTACGTCAACTAGATTAAAAACGGAAAACCAATTAGCGATCCATTTCAGATTGAAATTCATGCTTAACATAATAAAATTTCCTTTTCTAATTAAGTTTGAAAACATGTTTTCTTTGATAAAATTTTACTCTAGTTGGTTGAGTTTACTTACATTTGTTTCCATCGGACATTACGCCAACGGCTTCAACATTGCCTTATTGTCTATATGGTTTGACTAGCACACGTTCTAATACTTGCAAACAATAATAATAAAGAAACGAGGAAAAAATGCGATAAATACAACTCAATAGTAGTTCAATAGATAAATTAGTTAAATGTCAATTTCAATTTCAATGCTCGCCTTAATATCGTCTTTGTCTGTGTTTTCTTTTTGTTGTTAATCTAATTAATTGTTGAAAAAAAGAAAAGAATTATTTCTAGAAAAATCAGTTATTCTACTTACAATAGATTCTTCTGTTATTTAACATAATGAATCATGAGCACATTTCTTTTTTTGGCAAATAATTGAATCTGAAAAAGAAATACTATTAGAGTTGTTTTATTTTTTTCTTTAAAATATGATGGATATAATTTGCAACAAACACAAGAAGGAAAGAAATTTGGCTACACGTTTATGGCCACAGAAAATAAGTGTTTGAATCCATGTTTATGTATTTTTCTTTCTACTTATGTCTATCTAGAGACATTGAATGGTAGCGAAAACGAAAGAAAAAGTGCAAAAGAATCAGATCTTTTGGCCAGCTAATATTCAATATACACAATAGGAAGAAAAAGACGCGGGAAAGAGAAGAACACGAGTGACAATGAGCGAAAAGAATACTAAAAATAAAGAAATGTCATACCATAAAAATTGTATGAAGAAAACCTTTAATGTTTCATAAGAATCAAAAAATACATTTACCTGTCTTTATTTGTAGCATAGACAAAGAACAAGATTTTCAATTTTATCTAAAATACAAAGAAAACAACATGAGAAAAATAGAAAAACAAGTTATCATGTTATATTGTAGTTACTCTCTATGAATTATGATTATATGCACGTTTGAACTTTTTTTCATTGTGTTTGTCTAATATACCTTTTTCTTTCCTTTTCTCTTTAACCTACAAGAAACTCCGAGTATCACGACCACCAGCTGAAGAAAAATACGCGAAACGGACGAGACACACACACAAACGCACACGTGCACTATGCTTGCAGGAGTCTTTGCTCGTCCTTCGTTTTTCTTTTGTCGGTTTTCCCTCTTGTCGTCTCGTAAAGAAAAACAGATCTGCAGTGAACATGATGTAAGCCATGCGTTTTTAAAGTAGACATTCTAGAAAATTTGTTTGTATCCCTGCAAATACTAATGAAGAAAAATCTATTAAAGATCAGGTGTAAGCAGTAGAGTCTCTTTATGAGGATATAATTAAGCGAAAGAATAGAATCAAAGTGTTATTTCTAGTCTAGAATTGGAAGATGAATAAAAAGAAATATTTATATTTATATTATGCTGAGTGTATGACTACTATAGCTCTCGTTGTATGAGTTAAGAGATGCTTAAGAGATTTCATCCGTTTCTCTTTGATCTCAGTTCATCATGGAGGAACAAAATCACGCTCGTCATGTGCACGTAGTTTCTCATTCTGTCATAAACGCAGAGTAAATTAGCGGCATGAAAAAAACGTAAGAAACTAAGATTAAAAGACCATTTAACATTCAACAGATATTTTTGATAAAGAAAGAAAAAAGCCAAAAGCAAAGAAAATACAAATGAAAACCATCACGTTGATTGCTTGTGTTGTTGACGGCGATTAAATAGAAAAATAGTCTTTTTCTCGAGAGCATCTTCTTCCAGTTTATTAAATATTGGTTTTAATGTTGATTTTTTCGTTAATAATAAATCATTATTAATTTCAATAAATTTTAATGTTTTCTCACTTAATTCAATGCGACATTCGCCTAAATCAGTTTCTTCATTTCCCTTTTTTTTATCTAATTTTTCATGATTAATTAACATATGTAGAGAAATTATATTTGGATTTGGATAAAATCGAATATGTTGAACATTAAACGATTCTTTCGGATATTTTACTTTATCATAATTGAAACGTTCAAATCTATTACTTAAATCGATTTCGAAACTACGATCATCATTCGTTAATTTGGCCCATAATTGTACTGGTTCTTTATCTAAATTCATACAGTATTCAATACCACAATTCGGATTTTCTACTGGTTCTGTTAGTTCGGGCACAACTGGTTTTGGATTTGTACGATTCGATCGATAGATACGCGAGAAAAAAGTTGATTTCGGTTTTTCTTGAGACAAACGATATTGATCCATTAGTGAAGGTTGACATCGTAAACAACCAGAACACGGATTAGAATATACAAGAGACGGCTGTTCACTTGACAATATTGATTTTACAGAATTTGCTATATAAAGGTATATGGATGATACGGGATATTTTAAATAACTGAAATACCATAAACGTTTTTGAAGTTGTTCAAGACGAGTATAATGTCCTAATTCAAACGTAGCTGCATAACTGAAAATTAAAAGAAAATTGAATTTTTTCTTCATTGATAATTATTTCAAAGAACAGATGTAATATTTTTTATTTATTTATTTATTAGAAGCCTACAGAAATTTGAAAATTTCGATTTTTTTTTTTATTGTTTTCGAATCTAGATAAAAAGCTTTCCTAAGATTCCTATTTTAATCCTTACGATTTGAACTTTTACAGGTGCAAATATCAAGCATCTTTACTCAGTCTGCCTTGTTACAGAAATTGAAAAAAATGAATCATCGATATTCTGCTCTTCAATTTCTAATTATCTCTTCATAAATACTCCTAAACAGTTACTGCTAGGCATTTAGATTTAGAAGATTGAAACAATTAATGAGCAGCATCCATGTATCTCTCAAGTATTCTATTCTAACTGAGTAGTGTTGTATGCATAAATTTCTTTTTTGCTCTAAACTGGCAAATTTGATTGACAATCGGTAAAGCCACAAAATTAGAATGTCGTCTTTTTTATTGTGTTGCATTTTTCTGAAGCTCGTCCATAATTAACTTATACTCGTCTAAAAGGCCATTTAATAAATAATCGGGAAAAAAAGAATAGAAAATTTTCATACTGTTTCAAGGTTGTATTTTATCAAAACTATTTTTCGCTTATCTATTAGTCATATAATGCGTACATGTTTTATATCTACGTAATACTAATTTACTCGATCATTATGTATAAATATTACTGAGATCAGTACAAATGTTAGATATTCTGTCATATATAATTAACATGAGCATTGTATTCAAACAGTATTTAGCAAAAACCATGAAATAGATTAAGTGTTTGAACTTCATAGTGTAATTTGCAAGAAAAAAAATAATACATACGGATGAGTATTCATTCATGCCATATGAAGGACTGGAGAAAACGCTGCAGTATTTTAAAAGAGTCTTCAAACATCGCTTTTCAAACCTAATGACTTACATTAGGTTTGAAGTTCTTTTTGTGTACTCAAAAAGTGAGTACACTAGAATCGGTGAGTGTGTCCGGCCGTTAACACGATAACTTTTGAAAGCCTCATCCAATTGTCATGAGGCTTTGTACACAGAATGATCTCATCAATATCTCAGTCAAGTTCGAAGATGAGAAGGATCCTTCAATTAATGGCTGAGTTATCGAAAAAATTGTCACTTTTGACCAGACCATCCGTGAGGCGGGGGGGAGGTACAGGGATTTTTTTCAAAAAAAACGTTTTTCTTAGAATTATTCACAACATATATAAATCGACTCAGTTTTTGCAGTACACGTAACAATCGGATGCGAATCCGCATGTTTCCTCACTTATTAATTGGAATTATAAGATTCAAAGAAACATTTTTTCATTCTGGTTGAAATAAATAAGTAATCACCTCGATTGCGTGAGAATGCTTATTATGTTGAGAAATATTTCAATTAATAATAACATTGTAGATACGCAGTCGGAATATAGTTGTACAATGAGGAGCCATTCTTCCGACAAGAACTATCTGTAGACGGAGTAAACAATCATTTAATTTTGTCTCAAGAGAAGGCTCAAGGCTTTTGTCTTTACAAGCGAAACTCCAAGCTCTACATAAAAGATTCAACTCCCAGTAGCATCACGTAATATCTCACTAGGACATGCTCAAAAAATTTTCCATTATTTACTAATAAAGGCAATGCTTCAGTGGTCCTTTTTTCGAATTACAAAAGAAATGACCTACTGGTTGATACTCAGAGGATTTTTTTATTGTTCAAGAAACGAACTGGAAAATAAAAGAAATGAATCATTTCATCTTTGCAGATATTATTTGTGATACGCAATACGTCATCGAGTTGATTTATCTTTCTCACTAAATATCAAATTACATTTTCAAATATTTTTTTTCTTAATAGTTGTGTCTAAAACGGATGATTAGAATTCATGCATAGTTTCTTAAATAATACAACTGTGACATATCCGAATGATAGTATCTCGGCAATATAAGATTTAACATTGCTCAGTGCTACATTATACTTATTGACCTGGATATGTCCACTTTGACTAGGGTACAGAGAAAGGGTGTTCTCATGAGAGCATACAGCATGTTTTTTTTTCGTTTCGAATAAAGTTGACTTATCTAGGTCAACAAAAGTCATGAGAGGCTGACACATGTTTCATGTTGTAAAAATTTGCTTGCTTTACAATATCAAATTATTTTTTTAGAAAATACTAGATGGTCAAAGAGTTCTCTATTTATGTTATTATGTACAACTAAATAACCCTTGACAATTGTTATCTAATATTTCGTCAATAGATACGAAATTCTCATGAAGGATTCAAAGGAAATATCTAAATAGTATTCTCTTTAAAACTTACGTTGGTTTTTCACTAGTATTTGACATTGTAATTTTTAATAAAGGTTTTCGAACAACTTTCCCGTTAAATAAACCAAGAACTGATTCGCATAGTAAAGTGATATCATCGTGAAGTTTCTTTTTATTTGTCGTTGGAAACAAACTACGCGCGAATGACAAATGTTCACCGATTGGTATAATGCAAATAGGTAAATTTTGTAAAACACTCGATTGAAGAAGATGAGGCGTTAATTCACTTAATGTTCCATCGCCGCCAACAATCATCAATGCACTTAATTTTTCTGGTTCGATTTTAGTTGTTAACAATTCATTCAGACCGTTGGGATCTGTTACTGTATCGATACGATAAACACGCACATCAAGACCAATTAAATGTAATAATGGAAATATTGTTTTGTCATAAATCGATTTAGCTTTACCATTATTTGCTTGGCCATTAAGTAAAACAGCTACACGATTTGCATGAGTCATAGGTGATAATGTTTGAGAGCCCATTATAGATGCTTGCTGACAATAAAATTGACGAATTTGATTTGCTTGATAACGATCGTAAGACCAATTAGCACCATAGGATAAAGCGCAAAAGGCAAATACAGATTTTTTCCAATTATTACGTATAGTTCGAAACATTCTTTTTGTGTATAGTTGGTAAGAAAATAGAGTATAATTCAATTAATAACGTTTAGTACAATAGAAACGAATATTACTACTCTAACGGCTCTACCGGTACTTGTGCTGTCTAAATCGCACCTCTTTGGTTTAGAATATAGACGAATGAGCGAATAATTCAGTGATGGGATTAGTAAAAATAAATCGAATTCCTCCAATATCTCTATATTATAGATATGTTTTATATTCGAATATTAAATTGTTTCGTTTTATTATCTAACTGTTCTAGAAAAGAGAATAGCGCCATCTGTTAATCGAAAATCGCACATCTAAGTTTCACTTTTTTTTCAACGTTGACTTCCTGATACTAGCTTATTCAACATATTTTGAAGTGATTATAATTATGAAAAGCATCATATACAGTCACTGATTATTGTACAAATACAAGAGTATAGAATGTGAAAGAGTTATAGACGATATATTTGCCTTGAATAACATAAAAGCTTACTCTATGGCTAATTTGATGCTTTTCACGATTTTTCACTCTATTAAATACATATCGGTAGCGAAGTTAGAGATTAAAAAAGTAACAACGATTATTATACTCGAGTCGAGTAGAATAGTGATCAATAATTAGCCGACCGTTCCAGGCGGAAATCAGGTGTTTCATTGTTACGATTGATTTCTATGCGTTGTTGTATACGTATTACTACTATTAACAAGAAGAAAAATGTATTCAAAAATAAGACTTGTAAAATCCGCTTTTTTAGTTATTATATGTTCTTGAGAAAGAAAAGCTCTTTAGAGTAGACATCATTTTATTCATGATTTTATATTAAAAATGAAATAATTTAACATAGAATCACTAATATTTTAATTAGAATGCGCACGTTTTTCAATACTTATTCAAGCAATAACGAGAAAGAGTTGATCGCTGATTAAAGGCTCTAAGACATGTTTAATCATGATCTTGATTCGCTTAAATAAATTCAAATTCTATTGAAAACATTACACGATGGATTCGTGTTTATAAAAAAAAAATGTAAATCAATCACAAATTATCTTTATAAAATTACATAATAAAAAACAAAAGCATAATAATAGAATTAGTCTATTTCTTGAAGAAATTGTTTTCACAGGCACATGTATATATATATATATATATATATATACTTTGTTAATTTTATTTTTCAAATCGATTTAATAATTCTGTTTTTGCATTAAGCAATAATTTAAATGCATCTTCACTTCCAGGTGCATCGCTTTTATCTGGATGTAATAATTTCGCTAAACGCTTGTACGCTGTTAGAACATCTTCTTTTGTACAATTATGTCTTAAACCTAATCGTTCAAAATTGTCTTTATTATTTCGCAGTCGATTAATTGCTTCGACTTGTTCAATAGTAAAATTTACATTGGGTTGATTACTAGCCGGTGGTACACCACCATTTTCATTCGTATCGATCAGTGCAGAAAATAGATTATCGAATAATTCTTGTACACCGGCACCGGTTGCAGCTAAAAAGTAAAATAAAATAATGAGCTAAGGAGGCTATTGCGCTGTAGAGCGAGCGAAGGGTAAGTAGCGATAGTCAACAAGGAATGTTGAATATTTTGGCGAACGATAGGTTCTTGGTTTCCATAAAAACGAAGTTCAAAGAGTTTGTTCGATTGCCTACCCTCAGCGCGGGATCTCATTAGATGATAATGATGTTCGCTGCTCGCAGTTAGTTTTTTTTTCGACCATTTTTCTAATTTCTCTAATAGAATTTCATTATCATCAATTTAAATGATTCTTTATTAAATGTAATATGCTTTGATGTACTATCATTAAATCATTCATTAAAAATTACTCGTGCTCAAAACTAGAAATTTCTTTCCTATTTTGTATTCAATTAGTAAAAATGCCATATGCACATCTACTACTGTTAAACGTGACTATGCGCGAAAAACGATTTTTTTCTAATTTCATTTAATTATTATAATAATAAACAACGTGCGGGAGCCACTCATAAGAGTAGATCGAAGAAGTTCTCTGCCTGTGTTGTCAAAACTAAGCTATAATTGTTTGGATGCATTGCTAATTGCTTCTAAAGAAATAAATGTCTGCCTATTTATATCATTATTTATTGAAGCTGTCAGACGACAGTGTCAACTCTGCAATTATAAAACTACAGAAGATTTTTTCTTCATGATAGAAAGAAATACGACTTTTAAATTTATTTCATTTGGATTAACAAACAAACATTCTAATTATTTACTCAAAAAATAGTTACAGTGATTCAGAAGAGATTGCTTTCGAGTTACAATTCAAAGTACAGATTTTCTTCTTTAAGACATTAAAATTCTAATAAAAACGGGATTAGACATTGTAGTTTCGACTTATGAAAAATTAATCTCTATGCTGTCGGAAAGCTTCAAATCATTCTTAGAGACTTACTGCAAGTAACGTTCAGAAAAATATCGTTGAAAAAAACCTAAATGAACAAATATTGACAAACCTGATGTTTCAAAATATTGATAACCACGAACATTAGCCCATAGCTTAGCTTCATTTTCGTCTACAACTCTTTTTAAATCATTTTTATTTCCAACCACAAAAATAATAACAGGGGATTTTTGTCCATTGTTTAAATTTAATTCTTTTTTCATTTCACAAAGCCAATAATCCAATGTATCGAATGATCGGCGATTTGATAAATCAAAAACAAGTAGAATACCTTGAACGTCACGGTAGAATTCATTGCGTACTTCATAAAAAAGTGGATGACCAGAAAAATCAAATATATTCATGCGTATATCATAATTACGTACACGTAAACGTGTGACACCATAATCAATGCCTATGGTTGCCATATATTTTGATACGAAACGTTTCTCACAGTAACGTTTTATTAAACAACTTTTTCCAACGCTAACATTACCAAGGCTTATAACTTTTAACCGCATCAAATAATCTGATTTCGTTGTCATCGTTATCTAGAAAAATAACAACTTTCTAGAATGACATTTGACAATAGGAAAATTTTCTTTTCCGATATGTTAGATAATTGTAGTTTATTATTCATGATCAAAAAAAAATGTTACCAAGGAAATTTTCAATTTTTCTATGAATTGAACGGAGAAATAGAAAAAAGACGCGTTTTGTTCAAACTATGAATCTAGCAAGACGTTACGCTAAGTGATATGATCGATCGAAGATAAAACAAAAGAAGATAATAGACTAACGAGGGAAGGCCACCAACGGTTCAATCGCTTTTGCGTTGAAACTATTTGCATTATGTAGCTCCCAAGGAGTTATAGATACGCTGAAAATATTTTGGGCGGATAGCTTGTTGTTACGAAAATAGTCCATTTGCAAGGTACGGTTTTTATTGCAGTGTCTGAACTCCCCTCAGGAACCTTGAAAAATATTGCTTTTCAAATTTCAACTTGAAAATTTACATAGAAATATACCTTAACGAGAATAGTGTTTCGTGACTGTTTCAGACCATTCTACTATTCCTATCATTACATACAGCTATTATAAAATTTTTATTTTTACATCTTTTAAGTAAGGTAGCAGATTTGATGAAACAAATAAATTCAATGGCCAAAAACATTCACAAAAAACTATTCTTGTTGAAGTGTATTTCTATGCAAAGTTTCAAGTCGAAATTCGAAAATCAATGTTTTTCACGGTTCTTGACGGGGAGTTCAGGTACTCACTAAAAACCACACTTTTAAGATGGGCTATTTTGCATAACAACAAGCTATTCGCCCAAAATATTTTCAGCGTATCCATAACTCCTTGGGGGCTACATAATGTAAATAGTTTCAACGCAAAAGGGATTGAACAATTGGTGACTCTTCCTCGTAAGTCTCATAAATAATGTAAGTTATTTAACATTGAATCATTTATATATGTAATAGGAAATCAAACAATACTTATTTTCATCTTCACACTTACTTGACAGTAATCATAAAGCTTAAGAATGTGATCGTTCGAATAGTATATAAAACGAAAAACTTACAACCAAAGCAATAAATAGAAGTAGCTATTCTTTTTTTCCACTTGTCATTATTTCAAAATCTCTTCGAACGTGTGCTTCGTCACCTTCATCGTCCACCAACTCTAGTGAAAGTATAGTTCAATTAACTATCCCCCTTGTATACAGCAATGGTATACAATATAAACAATGACAAGCTGAAAGAACGAGTAGAAATCACATTTATTTTTTCTTCGTTTCTTAAAGTAACTAAGGTAACAATATAAGCGTGAGCAACGCGCAGCAGGAATATGATTGCATCCATCACGATAGATGGAGATAGATATTTCTCAAATCAAAATGAGTAAGAAAAAGAATTGGAGTGTTTCATTTCATCGATAATTTAATTTTTATCCGCGTTTGCGTTTGTGTCGTTGATATCGGGTTATTTTTCTTTCTCTCTTGGACAAAGGAATGACGTACTTGAGAAGTTGAATGCGATGTAAAATTGAAGTCAGACTTGTTAAAATCAAAGAAGCATAATGGAATTTTGATATGAGATTAATATGAGAAAAAGTTACAATGCCGAAGGTCTTAAGCTCAGTGATTTTTCAAAGAGGAGAAAGAATATTTAATTAAGTTTTTATGATCCCTTTAGAATAATCATACTTCACTTGATTCACATAATAGAAATGTTCCTGAAATTAATTAATAAAATGTCAAAGAACTAAATAAAAATAGGAACTGCTTCTAAGTCAAAAAGAATTCAAAAGTTTTGTTGATGAAGACAAATTTAACTAAAATGTTGTCTTTAGAATTCGTCTTTTGAAATCTCACTTCTAATGTCTGTATTTATAGAAGAAATCTAATTTTAAAGATCTCCTTTTGAAAACGAGATGTACATTTCAGTTTGAATACGTTTAAGATTGACACATCAGAGGAAGGACTATACACATTTTAAACAAATTCTCCGCATATCATACTAGAAATGTCAAGCTTAGACGAAATTTTCTTTTTTTTTGTATTATGTTCAATCAATAACCTATTCGTACAACCATAACAACACATTCACATCTGTGACACATCCGTTCGTATCACAGCTGATACATCGATGAGGCCGAATGATGATCAGAACAGAACTAATCGTTGCAGTGGTACGAGAAACATGTCAGATATGACTTTCTCTCTCTGATATAGCGTACATGATTTCGATTCCTGTTCCAATCAAGCTTGAAAAAAGTCATAAAACAGATCATAATCTTTAATAGATTTCATTTAATTTCAGTTTAATCGAAGTGAAACACTTCTTAAATTTTTTTCATTCTTGCTAACGAGCGTCCTCTGTAGTTTTTATAAATTCCTATTGGTTAAAGTGTTCCATATTGTTTAAACGGGCAATCATACATTGTTTGTCATTCATTTCAAAAGACGATAATCAAAAATTGTTTCATTAGAAATGGCAAACGACGAACCAGGTTTCTATTCATACACGTTGCGCAATATTTTCATGTCGTATAAAAAAACCTTTATTCCGTTTAGAAAAAACTGCTCGACGTGCATCTCGATCACGTTCTCGAGAGCGTAAATCTCGTCGTCATCGTGATCGTTCACGAGAAAAAGAGCCTAAACGTCGACGATCACGCTCGCCACATGAAAACTATCGTGCTAAACATAGTCGTTCGCGTTCACCTAAAGATCGATCGAAGAAAGAAAACAAGCCCGAAAAAAAACCTGTAAAAAAATATAAATATTGGGATGTACCACCTGTTGGTTTTGAACATATTACACCTGTTCAATACAAAGCTATGCAATGTATGTTTTAAAACTTATAAAGAAATCTTTTTATTTTGTTCTTAAATTTAGCGGCTGGACAAATTTCTCAAATTTTCACTGGAAAAGACTGGAGTGCGAATACAGCAGCTGCGACGCCGGTACTTGGTAGTCATGTTGTTCATCAGTCTCGTCGTTTATATGTTGGAAACATTCCATTTGGTGTTTCAGAAGTAAGAAAAATATGAAGAATTTTGCATTGAAATTAAGATTTCGTTTTTCTTCTCTCTCCATAGAATGCCATGATGGAATTTTTCAACCAGCAAATGCATTTAACTGGTCTATCACAAACAGAAGGAAATCCGGTCATTGCTGTTCAAATAAATCTCGATAAAAATTTTGCTTTTCTTGAAGTAACTTTTAAAATAATATAAAATTTTGTTTTACAAATGCGAAAAAAATTTAGTTTCGCTCAATTGATGAAACAACAGCTGCTATGGCATTTGATGGTATTGTTTTTCAGGGACAATCACTGAAAATTCGTCGTCCAAGAGATTATCAGCCAATGCCAGGTGGCGGTGATTTACCTAATACTGTACCCGGTAAGATTTACATTATTATCAAGAAATTATTTGAATTATTTTTCTTCCTATAGGAGTTGTTTCTACTGTTGTGGCTGATTCACCATTTAAAATTTTTCTTGGTGGTTTACCAAATTATTTGAATGATGACCAGGTTAGTTTGTTTATTCAAAACATATGGAAATGAGAGACTCGGACCGTCGCGAAAATGATATATGTTAATTGCTTTCATTCAACAGTTAGAAGCAATGAA
Source organism: Rotaria socialis (assembly GCA_905331475.1). Taxonomy (NCBI): domain Eukaryota; kingdom Metazoa; phylum Rotifera; class Eurotatoria; order Philodinida; family Philodinidae; genus Rotaria; species Rotaria socialis. The sequence goes on from CAJNYU010003026.1 coordinate 88,801, forward strand.
ATTCTTTTCCGATCAATGAATATCATAGTAGAAGAGAATAAGGACCTCTGATTTTTAGTATGAGAGAGATTCTCAAAAGTGAATTTATTTTCTCTACTCGTTCGAATAGTTAAAATTACGATTGTCACTATATCTACCTGTCTTCTGTTTTATAATAGATTATGTCAAGTGAAAAATATTTGAGATTTCATCTAAAATGAAAAATATTATCTGTTTCTGTTTATCTCAGTCCTTGAATTTTAATTTTATTGACATAATTTATCAGATTTTTTGCTCTGAATCATAAAATCGACAATTTGTCTCCATCTTGAAATTTTTCATCATTAATAAATGAATGCAAAAATATGCCATCGATGATTGACTCTGCATAATTTTTTTTCTCTCCATTCGTGACGGTCCTCAAATACTGAACTAGTATCGACAAATAACAAAAAACTGATTTTGTATATTGTTGTTCTAGACTAGGTCAGCAATGATTTATCGAGCCTTTGGCTAAAATAAAAATTTATTTCGTTCGTCACACATCTAGAACAATCAAATAATGGACATAATTATATTTATTTCCTGTGAGTTCGATAATTTAGAGTTTTATTTTTCTAGATATAAGATTTTCGTTTATTTTTTCCTTTAATAAATTGTTAATGAAATTTTAATTTTTAGGTCAAAGAATTGCTAATGAGTTTTGGTCCATTGAAAGCATTTAATTTAGTTAAAGATGCAGCAACAGGACTTTCCAAAGGATATGCCTTTTGTGAATATGTTGAAGCTAATGTAACTGAAGCAGCTATTCAAGGTCTCAATGGAATGCAATTAGGTGATAAGAAATTAATTGTACAATTAGCCAGTGTCGGAGCGAAGAATATGCCAGGAGTAAGTTATTCGTGAACACTAGATTTTGTGAAAAATTCAAATATTATTATAGATGCCCGGTGCTATCGGTGTTCAATTGCCAGGTGTTAATTTATTGGCACCAACTGTATCTACAGAAGTTTTGTGTTTACTAAATATGGTTACAGAAGAAGAATTACGCGATGATGAAGAATATGAAGGCACCTATTATATTTATAGAAATAGTTGTTTTCAATATGGAATGTTTTTTTTTCTTTCGATTTATAGATATTATGGAAGATGTAAGAGAAGAATGTGGTAAATACGGATTTGTTAAAAGTCTCGAAATTCCTCGACCAATTCAAGGTGTCGATGTACCTGGTGTTGGAAAGGTAGTATTATGTTTTTTTTAACAGAACGAAAAAAGTCAGTAATTGTTTTCTTTTGTATAGATTTTTGTTGAATTTACTTCCATAAATGAATGTCAAAAAGCACAACAAGCTTTAACTGGACGAAAATTCGCAAATCGTGTGGTTGTCACATCGTACTATGAACCAGATCGATATCATCGGCGCGAATTCTAAATTTTTCTTTCTTCTTTTTTTTGTCTGTATTATTGTGTTTTATGAAACCAATACATTTGTTGTTATTTAAAAAAACGAAATGTTTGGCCTCGGAATGATGTATTCATCTTTTTACGCTATTCATTCACGACGCATATGCTATTTACTCATTTAAAATGTAAAGGAGCCCTTATGTAGGTAGAATGGAAAAAGTAATATTTTTTGTCTTAATGATTATTTTGTCGCTTGATGATCTTGACGGTGACATGATATAGCCTTGGTCTAAAAGCAAGCTTTATTTGTGCAAGGCCACTAAATATCGTCTAGTTGAAGACAAAATTGACTGGTAACTGATACGCTTAGGTGTACGCCTGTTACAACAGAAAGTCGAAACGAATGTAAAAAAAAATGCATGCTAGGAAATGAGAAAAAAATGTGGGATACAATCATTAATAACCACATAGACACCTGCGACGTAACGTCAATTTTTTTTGTTTACATCGCTGTCATGGTTAGACTGCGATGATGCAAGAATACAACCAATTTATTCAATATTATAAAAACTACATATAACACATAATGGGAGGACTATTTGGTAGAAACAAGAAGAATACCTTTGATCCCAATCTTCCACCATATGGTGGACCACCGTATCAACCAGGTGGCTACGGTGCTCCACCGCCGTATCCATATGGTTCGGTTACCCGTTTTGGTGAGTATGATCCTTATGATGTATACGGATATGGTAGTGATCCTGATTACGTCCCAACAGATCCTATGATGAGTATGTATGGGCCTAATAGATTTGGAAGTGGTTCGCTTGGTCCTGGTAAGTTTTACTTAACAAATTTTGTATGTTCAATTTAATCGAACGTTAGGTATGTCTCCTTGGAATTATGGTAACTATTACATGGGTAATACTACTATGCAAATGATGCCATTTATGCAAAGAAAAGTAGCTAAATTTAATCAAATGCAAGGAATGGGGGGTATGGGGTTTATGGGGGGAATGGGAGGAATGGGAGGAATGGGGGGTATGGGAGGAGCGATGCCAATGATGCCTATGATGCCAATGATGCCTTGTCTTCCAGCATGTAGCATGCCTATGATGGCAGCTTCTTGTCCATTACCTGTTGCATGTAGTCCACTTGTTCAAAGTACGTACTTCCTAGCATCGCTCGTTGAGTTCTCTTTCAATAGAATGCTTCAATTGTCATTTCAATCTAAATTAATTACGTGTTTTGCTTTTAAGGTTATCAAACACCATTACCATTTCAATTTTCAAGTGGCTTCGGTATGATCTTATCACTATATCGTTTTAGTACAATAAATAATTTTGCTTTCAGGATCTTCGTTTGGAAACTTTCTCCCACAATATAATCCATCTAGTGGAATGTCATGTTGCTGTTGTGTTTGTGCACCACCACTACCGCCTGCAATTTCTTATTATCCACGTCCAGTTAGTGTTCCGCAACCATATCCTGTTCCATGTCCAATCCCGGTAGCAATCCCTAATATTCAACAAGTACCAGTTCCACGACATGTATCTGTTGTTGCACCGCCCATTTTTGCTGATTGTAATTCACCAGGTGCTGTGCCCAGTGGAGCTCCATTGATGCCATCGGCGGGTGGTTTTACGCAAGGCACCGCTGCTCAATCATTAGTAATGGCATCGAATAAGTTATCAACAAAAGAAACATTATTAAATGATGATAATTCTAAAGATTCGAAACGTCGAAGACCTATACATAAAACTGTTGATCAATCTCGTCGTGCGAAAGCTGAAAAGATAGCTGCCAGTCTTTCTAAACTTGGATTAACTGATAATTTACATAGTGATACTATTTCAAGGAAAGGCAAACATGCAGTTAAATCAACTCGTCGTATACGTAAACTTTCACATGATGATATTTCTTTAATATCATTATCCAAAAATAATTATATTTCACTACCCGATCACTTAACATCAGATAGACTATCAACTTTACTCGATAAGTCAAACCAAAATTCATATAGCAAATCTTCACGCCGTCGTTGAAATCTATCAACATCAGATCACGACTGTTTAGTCTGTAAACAAAACATCTTTAACGTATCTTCATAGTTCTTGTTTACAACGAATGACTTGCTCGTACATCGTAACATTATTTCAACAAGAATAGACATATTTTTTTCTCTTCATCTTCCACTTTTATTAGTTTTACTCACTTTTGATAACAATAATAAAAATACAAAAACAAAAACCAAAAAAAAAGAGAAAGAAACAAAAAGACTTTCTTTATTGAAAACATTGCAGCGAACAGCGATAATATTCCGTTGAACAAATATCATATTCATTAGAGGAAAATAATATTGTCTTATTTTCATATAAATAATTCAAAAAATGTTGAATTCGTCCTAATAATAAACCAAATTCATCTCGATTCGTATTTGCACTCATATCACGTAGTAAATCTTTAATACGCCATAGAAATCTCAACAAATGTATTGAACCATAATAATCACATAAAGATATTTGAGAATCTTTTTCTAATAATTGTCGTAATTGCAAACGTTCAAAACGGTAAAGCAAACATTTTCCAAGTGCTATATTAAACATATCGATTAATGCTGATATTAATGTTCGTATAGCGAGTACTTCAGCTAATGAACATTCATTAATTTGTTGTTCTAAGTAATTATTAAATATATTACGAATAATTAATGACGAATCTACCGGTGGTATTGATAGAAGATAATTTTGATTATTTATAAGATCACGATCATTTATTAAGAATTCAACAAGTTCAGATGGAAATTGTAACCATTCCATTTGATACGAGTAAAAACGACGTGTTAAATTTTGGCATGTTTCATGTTGCGCTGAGATTGTTGGGGATAAATCATTAACTATAGTCGCTATTGGTTCAGTTTCTAAATGAAATAGATTTATGGAAATTTCCATTCAGAAAATAAATATTATTTTCAATAGCTCAATGTTTTAACTAAATGAAATTTACTAACAAATTGAAAAAGGCTCGAGTTTAGCCGGTACAGAATCGTTTCAATGAGTGTCGGAGTCTTTCGATTTTGAGCATCAAATCTTTCTGTTTATATGAACGATGTATGTTTTTCGATAAACAATTCGCTTTCTTGCATTTCTAAAATTCGTTTGTGAGGTTTCGTCGGCGAAATTTACTCTTATAATATAAAATGTACTTTCTTAACTGTATAAGTAGTAGAGAGAGGAAAGAAAAAGAGTGATCGTCATCCTCTTCTCGTAAATAAGTTAGTGATGCAAAATGGTGAGAGAATAGTAAAATTTTATTTTTCATCTTGTCCTCCTATTTATTTACTAGAAAAATAAAAACAAACGGGGCAATCATTCTCACTCGTGCTTTACTTCGTCCAATACGTAAAGTTTTCTTTTAAAATGAACCTATCGATCAACAAGAAACATTAGAAAACGAATAATGTATTTCTAAATATTTTTCGAGCATTTATAACCTCATACGGTGAAATTAGTTAAAAATGATTCTCCAGAGCATTGAGAAAATCTCGTTTAGGGCACTTGTTTAAGACTAAGTGTTTTTCTCATCTTCCTCTTTACTTCACAGATGTAAATAAAATCGATGCAGATTGCGAGGTCGACTCGACACTGTGAACGAAAGATTAATTTTGTTCAAAAATTCACTGCAGTATTGATTTTTCCATGGAAGAAATTTTTCAATTCAGGAAAATCATCTTACTTTTTTCTTTATTTATAATTTTTCCAGTAGTATTCACACTTCGTTTAACTTTTTTTGCGTCAGGTTCAATTAAATCATTATTTGTCATAGTTGAATCTGTATTCGATATTAATTCACTTGTTGTACTACTACTACTACTACTGCCTGTATCACTGCGTCCAGATAACGACGGTGTTTCTTCTATAGGAAAATGACTATGGCTATTGATATTATTCGTCGTCGTATTTGTGGTTGGCTCATTCGTAACTGAATCCATATTTGTACTTGTTGAATAATCGGATATTGATCGACTTGCTGTTCGTTTTAATGGACTTGCATTATGACTATTTTTTCGTAAATTTTTCAATCTAGCTTTACCTTTACCATGTTGAAGAAGTAATTGTGCTTGTTGTTTTATACCATGCTCATCCATTTTAACAAGACGTACTTCATCAACCCACTCGTCCCATTTCGAACTCCAACCACAATAATGTACTAAATAAGAGGGTCGGTGAAAATTTCCACTATCGTTTTCTTTCATTTTATGGTCAACACATTTAACTTCATATAAAAGTAAACCATGATAACAAAGCATAATTTCATTTTTTTTAAAACGATATTGTGTTGATGATAATTCGTTGTCTATTTGTAAAACATCAATTATTGGTTCAATTGTTTGATGATGATGATGATGATATTCTTCTTCGTCATCGCCGTCTTCTTCTTCTTCTTCACCATCATCGATCATTTCTTCATCATCTAACATGATGATTTCAGTGAAAGAAAACAACAGTCTACAAAACAAAACAGATTTTTTTGTTCTTACATAAATCTTATAATTAGATGTCTATAATTTCAACGTTAAATATAAAATCTATCGATCTATAATTAGCTATTAATAGAAAAAAAGATTCATCGCTAAAGCTTTGAGTGAAACTCAAAAAAAAAAGGTTTTCTCAAAGTTTTAACAACTACTTTTTGTGCCAAACTAAACATATTAATCAACAAGAAAGAAAAAGAAATGAGCGATCATTATTCCATAAATCATCAATCAATATAAGGCGCCACATTCGCCTATTTTTTGTTAAGCGAATCATCGTACTCAATTTTTATTATCGAGTGTGGATTCGAATAAAATAGAAATCATGGTCACGTTTTGTTTGTTTTTGAAAAAAATAATGCTTCACTGTCAGAAACAAACTTTTTCAGGCAAAATTTTAATTAGTTGATACGAGTAAGATCGTATTGAAAACAGCTGATGAATTTTTAATACCGAAGTAGCATGTTATTGTTACCAATGATAGAAAATAATCGTTCAAAATCGTTTTCGATTATTTTTTCATACAATTCTCTAGAAATTTATCATTGAAATGTTTTATATTGTGAAAAAAAGTCAATTTTAGCCATAGCACTTGCAATTTCTTTGAAACATATTGAATTAGAATATTAGAGCACACGAACTATTCATTACCAGTGTTTCTAATAGAAATCTGAAATAAAATGTTTTCTTACATTTTTTTTATGCGAAAAACGTGTATCTTCACCCTTTGATTTTATAAACAAAGTGTAAATAAACGAAAAGAGTTCAGATAATCTAGAAAGATAACAAGAAAATTTTTTTTTTTTTATCTGTTTCATAGAGAAAGAAAGTCACATAGATTATAAACAACCAAACAAGAGCATTACTAGGCGTTGCTATTTTTTATTTAATATTATCACATTCAGTTGAATACTTTTCATTCATAGCATGCACGGTTTTTGATGAATTAATAAATACAGTTCTACGTAGAATTTCGACCTCACAATCTGAATCTGTTGATACAGCAAGTGATGATGACGATGACAGTAATTTAATTCCGTCCAAGCAGACAAAGATTTAGCGAAATGCGTGTTCGTTATCTAAAATCAAAGTGTAAGCCTTACATTTTTGTTTTCTGAGCAACGTGTAAATCATAGTGTATTTCGGAAACAGCAGGTGTTCCGGACATTTTGCTTTTGCTGTATATACTTACTGTTAGAAACACTGTTCCGTACAGCAGATATAATTCATTTTTTCAACTTACTACAATATCAATCACCGTTGATCATGAAAATCGATTCTTGTTTTCTATCATCGATGGTATATGTTTCAGACAATCAAAATTTATAGAAAGGTCGTATCGAATTAATACTTCTCTGAAATAATATTTTCTTCAATATTTATCAAAAAACAGAAAATATGCGGGGATAGATAGTAGAGAATTAATTTTCAATGCAGCACCGACGATATTCAAGTAATAAGCATTTTAGCAGCTGCTGTGGCTATTGGAAAAGCAAAAACACTGTACATTAATTAAATATATACTTCATTTTATTCTGAAAACTCGTCAATGCCTTGCTTTAGGATTTCTCATTGGTTTCAATTCTATCATTGGTATACTCGTTCCATCCCGTCTCATACAATCCTATTTAATATTAAAGTCTGAAAAATGTATTGAAATTCAAGATTTAAGTATCATTGGATATGATGACGTATTGAGCTTTATTATTACCAGAAAATCTTTTATAGTATAAACTGACACTCTTAGGTTTCCAAGACATATCAGTAGGATACTATCCATAGTTCCGAATTTAGTAAAGATAGCTACTGTTTATCCTCAAAGTAAGCTGATGTACGCACTTTTCGTCTTTCTGTTTAATGGGACCTCCGCAGATCGCTGAGTATGAGTGTGAGTGTGCGCGAAGAAGAGACCTACACTACACCCACCGCACTATATCACCATCTAGAATAGTTCAGATTGGAATTACTAGAAACGCCAGAGAATTTTAAGCAACGCTGATTTTAAGTTAGATCAGTGATTAATCACGTCATATTTCAGACTCCGTTTTTTCAAAGCTGATGTTATGTTTAGTATGTCAAAATACTTATTTTCAACAGGAATCTGAATATATTGGGCCTATCTCAATCAACGCAAACGCTGGTCAAGATTCTCTTTCTATCACAATTCTTAGAATTAGAAGCTCTGAAAACTCTGCAATTTTTTATCAAAATGAGTACCTTGTCTTGTATGCGTCGTCCCGTTCATATGAAATTACCCTGTAGGCATCTTTTTATTTATTCAACCTCAAGAATAAATCGACCAGAAAATATGAAAACTTAAAATATGAAATGATTATAGGTATATAGCTGCCCATTAAGTGAAAGCAACTTCTCCTGGTCCTGATGCAACGATAGAGATTCTTCTCACCACGCACGGTTTCGATGTCGTGGCAACCAATATCAGCCGTGAGCATCCTCACTTGAATGGTCTCATACTAGTTGTAGTCGACAGATGGATACTTTGGTACGGCAATATATTTCACTTTGCGTAGTTCACTCTGATGCGTATGTCGATTGAATGCCTGATAAAACAGATATCTAATGAAAGATCAAACTCAGAATTCAGAACATCAGTTGGTAGGTAAAAATAATTACCGATCTATTTTGTCAGTTTCCGAAGAGAGCACTTCGTTCAATAACTCATCTTATTTCAATTCGAAATGCTCAACAAAATAGGCAACATTCGAAAATGCACGTAAACTTGCAAAAAGTGTTCATTTTGGCTCCTGACTTTTATTTCCGATCATCAGACATCCAAAGAAAAAATCGACGGTATGCAAAGGAACATTTTATGGTGCCACTCAGAACCCCCAATATCGTCGAAAAACGCCATTTATCCATTTATATCAATGAAGTAGTTGACGACGCATGCTTGAATCCATTGGATGAAACTTTCCATTAGGCAAACACTAATACATTCCACGTTTCTGATCTTTGAAAACCGTTGACTTTTACTGCGTCAAAGTTTCTTTTCGTATTTTCAGTTTCGAGCAGTGATGCATCGTGACTCTTTGTAATAGAAAACGTCTGAAAGTCTCACACAATTGCCCATTTTGAAGCAGCAATCATAAAAAAATTGTTCCATTCTTATTAAAATTGGTCATACAATGCTTGAAAGTTTGAATGAAAACATTTACTTGCTTCAATATTAAGAGCTATTAATATTCGCTTCGATGAGCAGACTTGTAATACCGCTAGCTTTCTCTTCGTGATTAATTGATATACCCGTCACTTGATTGATTACATCTCATCATTTATATTTTGTAGACTTCCATAGTTATTTGAAACCTCTATTGAGGTTTTAATTTGATTCATCTTGAAATTCGAAGAAAATATACCGTTAGCAAACATGTGTCTCGATTTCTATGATTGAAATTCTCTCCATAGAAAGATAATCGCATAGCATATGTGCGTATATAGCGCGTTTTCTGCTAGAAAGATTATTGTCAGTAACTAACTATTTCCATTTATTCATTCTATCATTTATATTCTTCTTGTGTTTATCAGTTGTATTATTATTCATCGTTACATTTAATATTACGTACACTTCTCAGTCGATTTATCAATTTCGAATGTATTTTACAAATTTTGTTGTATCCTCTCTTATGCTAATCATAAATTGCTTGTTGATAATGAGTGAAGCGAAAAATAAGAATTCAACACATCTACGAAAAGCAACGAAGCACATCAAGGGTAACTGAATTGATAAACTCATATTTTTCAGCTTCGGAAAAGTAAATAATAGAGAAAAAAAACTAAAGTACGAAAAAGTGCTAGCATCAAAATCTGATAGGCATAGGAGTCTTTTCTATTGATACGCGATATAGCGAACGAACAAAAACCTCATCTATCGTATCGAATGATAGATTCTGCAATACTACCTTCTGTCTCACTGAATAGACCCATTTCATTCAGCGGTCAAACATATATTCAACAATAAGATTCGAAATAAAAAGACAAAACTCGTGTCCTTCTATCAATACGACTATATCAGGTAACACTAACTCAATATTATAGATCAAGCATACGTTCGCTATGCACTTTATATTGAAGAGACTAAAAATGACCTACCTAATATTCAGCTTTCAGCAACGAGCCCCAACACTGATGACATTAGTAAGCAACTGAAGCTAATATCGCAGAAATGAGAGACGGAAAAGAAAGCACATAAAATGAATCAAAAATCTATCAGCTTATGCTGTTTTCAATGACCATATTTATTGAAAGATGGCGTGTATTCTGCTATTCCATACTTATTTGGGAACAAAGTTATCAATACTCTGAAAAAGAAAGCAAAATCAAAAGGTTCACATCACGATGAAGGTAACACACAGTCACATTAATATGTTCCAAGTTGTTTTCTCTCGGTATCTACTAGCAGACGATGTTGCTGGTTTATTGGACGAAACAGACCCTGATGGTAAAACGAATCAGGAGTCAAGTGGTGTGTTATGAAAATCTCGGTCCAACATAAATCATCGATCACGTTTCGTTTTAGACGAAATCTATTCGGGTATTCCTTATCTATTTGGAGATCGAGTTATTGATACTATGAAAAAGAAAACAAAAAAATATGATCTACTTTACGAATCAGGTAACAAAAACTTCAAATCATGTTAATAGTTTTGAAAGTTTTCCCTTTGAATATTTACCAACAGACGACATCGATTACAATTTAGCTGATTTATTTGATGAAAAGAAGGAGGAAGATACTCCTCCGCATCATGATCCAGGTAATTTATTGTCTTTGTCTAATCTAATTACGATCGAAATCTCCGATGGTGCGAAGAAAAAAAAACATCATTTTGATAATACGATTAAGAGCACGCGTTTTAGTTTTGAATGAATATTGTTTTTCTTTGAACGGAGAAAATGATTCTTGAGCTTGAAGCGTCATTGAAGAAAAATGATGAATCCGGTAAAACAGATCACTAAATATTGTCTACGTATTATCGAAATTTCTTTTTCTATTCAAGCTGAATTGAATATGAATGATTTGTTTTTCGCTAATGATACTATTCCATTTTCAGATGTTGCCGGACGACTCGCATACTATCTATCGAATGATATCAAACATCTGGAAGCAGATCTAGGCCAATGGATTCCATTGAGTTTCGACGCTATCGTTGAAGAGCATCGTGTGCGTGCAGAAGTCTTTTTAACGTGTTGCTATCCCATTCGAATAATGAATGGCGATAGACTTAAAAGTTACGTCGATAGTTATGGTCTATTAGAAGAGCAATCGAAAATAATTGCAGACTGCATAAAAACATTGTCAGGCAAAGAAGAAATTAATTGCAAGAATGGCATTCACAAGTTGAACATAACTCGTCAGAATACTATCAAGTGAGCAAACAATTAATATTGTATTGAATTTATTTCGCGCTCTTAGCTTTACAAATAACTTTGCCGATAAATCAATTCTAACATCAATCGATAGTTCAATAAAACAACAAATTTATATAGATAATATTGTTTATAATTATCATCTAAGTACAAACGATAGATGTCCTCCGGCACTTCTTCTACTTTGGAAGCCCGACTTGCTAATCCAATGTGAAATCTTCTATCGGACACGTTTGACTGCAAAATCAGCAAGTATTAGTGATTATGAAATTTTTAGTGATGATATAAGTAAACCATTTCGGCAGATGGTTTCGAATATATTTGTTAATCTAAAGGTATGAAATCGTCTTTTCCCCTCTATTCTATTGGAATAAAGTCAAAACTGAATATAAACTTTCTAAGATATCTATGATGAAGATGTTTACTGCAAACATATTATATTGTAGGTTACTTCCGACAAAATAAAACATATACTTTTCCCGTTGAACAAGCCAGTGCCAAAAGACCAGATTAATCACGATGTGACGTCAATTAAAAACAAAATAGATCACTACAAAATTCTAAATGTTAATCCGATGATTGCTCATCATGAAAAACGTGCACATGCTTATAAAATGTGTTGTGAAAAATTAGAAAACGACGATCTCATCAATCAATATTTACTGAGTTACAATAATGATTTCATCAAGATGGACAAACTCTTACGTAGTTGGTATGTCGAATTATTAACATATGTTTAGTAAGTCATCGATATATTTTTTGTAAGTATCAACGGACAAATATTAACTGGCATAACAAATGACACTTTCTATGGTGGAGAGTGCCAAAAAGCTTATAACGATCTTACAGATGCTATGAATAAACGACAGGAGTAATAGAAGATTTTCTCTTAACATAATCTTCTATGTTTATTCCCTATTGAAGTTATATCAAACAATACAAAGAACAAGCTAAAGATATAAAAGAAAAATATAGACAAACGACTACTTCAAAATTAAGTCAAGCATGGCTTATAAAATCAATGAATTCTTTTGTAAAAATATATTGTGAAGACCAGCATGTATTCGAATTAATGTTCAGCCCAGAAAAACTTGTTAAATGTGAAGAATTTATACGAAAATCTATTGGAGAAAATGGTTCTCAAATATATTTAGACTATGATAAATCTATTAGCGTTCCATTTCAAAACATGGTCCTTTCAGATTGGCAAGCTCTTGAAAAAGTTCAAGCCAGTAATCCACCGATATCTAGTGAACGACTAAGTCACACTACCGTTTATCAGACAAAAGTAAAATTTGATGAAATTTATATCTTGCAACGTATTTTGTTTTTATTGAAGAAACTAATGTTGGGCAATATAAAATCTCGTAAGAATATTTCGCACAGGTAAACAAATGTTATACTCGTTCATTTAACTCAATGTAACAACTATCAAAGTTACCAAAACGAAAAGCTGTTAGCGCAATCCCTGTGGGATTAAAATGTGAAACACGATGAAACTCCTTTTCTGGAATCCGTCAATCACGGTCGGTAATGGTCTGTGGAGCTTCTCTGTGTGACGGCCTGTATGATAATGTATAGAGTCTCTAGAAACCATCACAAACCGTTACAGAGGAAATAATTAATTAATTTCTCTGTAACGGTCTGTAGGCAGGGACGGCGCGAAAGGGGGGGGGGGCAACTTTGGAATTTTTTGTTTCAATTTNTTCAATTTTACTCCGATTTGAAGAAAATAGAAGAGATTTTTATTGATTTACTCCGATTTTTGAAAAAAAACCTCCCGTTTTCAAGTAACCCCCCTATATTTTTGTTGCTTCGCGCCGTCCCTGTCTGTGGAGGATGGGTCAAAATTTCTACTCTATATACTTCAACACTCCTTTCAGATCATGTTTCACAAAACAAAAGTTATTATACGAACATGTGCTCCACATTTTATAATGTTTCGATTGCTGAGTTTATTGATAAATATCGTATTATTCTACAAGAAATCTGACTTTTCAGAATTCATACGCCTAGAGTATTATTATTTGACGCGAAGTGTTTATCAGTATGTAACAGTGTATTGTTTTTAAATTACTGACTTTCAAAGTTTTGCATATTTTTTCACGAAACCTCTAGTAAAATTATAATTTTTCTGAAAGAACATGAAGACAGGAGTTTTGTTTCACAATATTTAATGTACGTAGTCTTCACGCGGAAACTAGTTGCGCTGTACTAAGAATCGTTGACAATCAATCGCTTGAGAAATAATATCCTGTTTCGAAAGACAAAACAATGAATTAATATTTATTTTATTTTATTTTATTTTAGACATCCATTACTATCTTTAAAGAGAAATACTGCATCAACAACATCAACCTATCACAATTGTATCATACTTATTGTTACTATTATTAAACTAAGTTACTTTTAAATTCTATTTCAATTGACAAAAACCTCTTTTTTCGAATTTTACATCTCAGATATATATTTAATTTGTTTGTTTTTCTTTTTATTTGAACTTTTTAATAATCATTATAACCAGAGCGAAAAAGACAAAAAAAGAACAAAATGCTAATAAATAATAGACATATACTGTTCGAGAAAAACGAAAAAACGATAAAGAAGAACAGGAAGGATATCTGCAAATAACAAAGCTAATTGGATTAATAACAGTGTAACTTAATAAATATATATATATATATTCTTTTTAACAAAAATTATTTCCGTTGTCGTCGAATATTTGTACTGTTACTTGTACTTGTTAAAATAGTTGAATTGTTTGGTTGAATTGAATCTTGGCTGCGACCAACATTTGTACGAATAGCTAAAAGAAAAAGAAGAGACGACTTTCTATGTCATAAAACTATTAGAAAATTCTCATGTACCATATTGACATCGTGAACCAGACCATCCTGCTGAACAGTAACATTGGATACCTGTACCATATCCATTTTGTTGGCATGAACCATGATTATTGCACAGACTTGAAGAACATACAGGGCTTAGTGTTGTTACTGCTGGTGTAACACTTGCTGTATTTCCTAGAAAATTAAAAGCAAAATCGATATTTCATGTTATCAAACAGCTATACCATCACAAAAAGGTCGTTGGTTTTGACAACGTGCACCACAATATGGATAAGGACATGAACAAACATAATCACCAAGTGGACGTTGTATACATTCACCACCGTTGGTACATCCTTCTCCGCTATCCAAACAGCTAATCACTGGAAAACAAAACGAAACATACATACTTAGAGATAGTTCGATGTCTATCGTCTTTTTATGAATTACATTTTTCACAACGATCTCCTGCATAACCAGGTGGACAGAAACAACGAAAACCTTGAGGACGTGAGAGATCATTCTGACATGTACCACATATGCATGGATTTTTTACACCGCATATGTCAACTGAAATTAAAAATAAACAGTAACAATATATTATGGAGAGGATATTTTCATCCATTAGCAAACCTTGTTCGCAGTTTTGTCCTTCATAACCAGTTGGACATTGACATGTGTATCCACCCGCACCTGAACTGACACAAACTCCATTATTTTTACATGGTTGACTAGCACAACCATCTTGATCTTCACAACGTGGACCACTGAAGCCAGGTCGACATTGACAAGTAAATCCTCCAACGTTATTCGCTATACAAACACCACCATTGAGACATGGATTCGGTGTACACGCATCTCCTAAAACGAAATATCATTTAATATGAATTCACAATTTCTCAAATTTCTTATTCTTGAAAGCTATAAAATCCGGGTTTGATTTTCTTACTTATCTCACATCGTTGACCACTGAAGCCAGATAAGCACATGCACTGATATCCACTGTTTCCATTTGTTGGTCGACACGCTCCTCCGTTCATGCAAGGGTTAGGTTGGCAAACATCTCGAATTTCACATCGTATTCCTGAGTAGCCTGGTGGACAGGTACAACGGAAACCACCATTATCTCGCATGCAGCTGCCTCCGTTCATACAAGGTTGAGAAGCGCAAGGATTGCCTAATGTAACAAGAAGATATTGAAAAGATAACATGACATGTTAAGCCTATGATATCTTACGATCTTCACATCTTTGACCACTAAATCCAGATTGACATTGACAAGTAAATCCACCGATATTATTCGATATACAAACTCCACCATTCAAACAAGGATTTGGAGTACATACATCGCCTAAAGTTTTATTTATTCATTTTGTTCGTGACTCTATGGTTCTGTCTAATTCAACTTTAAATAGGCACTTACGTGTTGAACAATCGAAACCTGAGTAACCTGATGGACAAATACATTGAAAAGAATTACCATTTCCAGGTTGACAAGTGGCACCATTACGGCAAGGTTGACTAGCGCATGGATCAATTCCTAAACAAAAGATCATACCTATTATTGAGCAAATTGAAAATTTTTCTTTTCACTTACGATCCTCACAACGTTGGCCAGTGTATGGATTCGGACAAACACATGTAAATCCACCTATTCCATTTGGCGTACATCGACCAGCATTGAGACATGGGTTTACTGCGCATGGGTCGCCTATTAATAATTATAATTC
Source organism: Rotaria socialis (assembly GCA_905331475.1). Taxonomy (NCBI): domain Eukaryota; kingdom Metazoa; phylum Rotifera; class Eurotatoria; order Philodinida; family Philodinidae; genus Rotaria; species Rotaria socialis. The sequence goes on from CAJNYU010003026.1 coordinate 104,662, forward strand.
ACATAAGATAATAAGTGTCGAAAAATAAAAAGTGCACAAAAAGCGAATTATATATTAAGCATGGTCACGAATTTCGCAATTGAGGCCTGTTGTTCCCGCAACGCAAACACACTGATAACTATTTCCATTTACGACACGACATGTACCGCCATTTTGGCATGGATTACTTGCACAAGCATCTCCTGTTTAAAATTATGATGGGAAAAAAGAAGCAGCGTTCGTACATATTTTTACATCAAGCTGCGCAGTATGAAGCTTTAGTTTATAGAAAATAACTTACTTATTTCACAATTGATACCAGCAAAGTTCACAGGACACTCACATACGTATGAGCCATCAGCAGTATTTGGTCGACAACGACCACTATTTTTACATGGATTTGGAATACATGGATCACCTAAAACGAACATAACAAATAGCGGTAATCAGACCAAAAAATCTCGAATTGGGTGTAACTTACGAGTTTCACAATTTCGTCCAGTGTAGCCAAATGGACAATTACATGAGTACGTATCAAGGCCATATGGACTACAAGTTCCACCATTCACGCATGGATTTGGTTCACAAACTTTACCTATGAAAACAAAAATACACGACTGTGTAAGTATTGATATTGTCGACCAACGAATACATACGGAATTCACAACGTTGACCTTGATAATCAGGTGGACAGATACAATAAAAAACGCCATTTGGACGTGGCTCGCATGTACCACCATTGGTACATGGATTTGGTTCACAAACAAGGCCTAATGAAAAAATATCCGTATCCAATTAAAAAAAATTAATTAATTTCTCTTACGTTCACATCGGTTTCCAAAAAATCCAAGATTACATTCACAATGAAATCCGCCACTATTTCCAATACACTGACCATTATTACCACACGGGTTATTAGCACACGGATTTGCTGAAGAAATCGAAAAAAAATAAACAACTTATGGGATTATTAGCTTCTTGACATACAATCTTCACAACGTTGACCACTATACGGAGCAACACACATGCAACTAAATCCACCCATATTGTTTGCAACACATTGACCACCATTCAAACATGGATTTGGAGAACATGGATCTCCTATTCAAAAAGAACAGTACGAATAAAACATGAATTTATGTACCGGCTTTTCCAAATGAACTATATGCATACTATTTTCACATCGTTGACCATTATAACCAGGTGGACAACCGCATTGGTATCCACTGTTTCCATTTGTTGGCCGACATGTTCCTCCATTCATACAAGGTTGAGAAGCACATGGATCACCTGATATATAGAGAACAAATTAAACAATCAAAATAGCATAGGAAAAGTGTGGTAACTCACGATCTTCACATCGCTGACCACTATATCCTAGTTGACATTGACAAGTGAATCCACCAATATTATTCGGTATACAAGCTCCACCATTCAAACATGGGTTTGGAGTACAAGCATCTCCTAAACGACAAAATAAAATTAAAACCATTGAACATAATTCAAAGTAGGAAGGGATTATCTATGATATTCAGTATAAAACATACTGTTTTCACATCGTTGACCATTGTAACCAGCGGGGCACGTGCATTGAAAGCCTGTATTTCCATTGGTTGGTCGACAGGTGCCTCCGTTCATGCAAGGGTTCGGCTGGCAAACATCTCGATCTTCACAACGCTGGCCACAATATCCTGGTTGGCATTGACAAGTGAATCCACCAATATTATTTGGTATACAAGCTCCACCATTCAAACATGGGTTTGGAGTACAAGCATCTCCTAAACGACAAAATAAAATTAAAACCATTGAACATAATTCAAAATACGAAGAGATTATCTATGATATTCAGTATAAAACATACGAGTTTCACATCGTTGACCATTATAACCAGGTGGACAAATGCATTGGTATCCACTGTTTCCATTGGTTGGTCGACAAGTGCCACCGTTCATGCATGGGTTAGGCTGACAAACATCTCGGATTTCACAACGCGTTCCTGAATAGCCTGGTGGGCAAGCACAACGAAAGCCACCGTTATCTCTCATGCAAGTTCCTCCATTCATACAAGGTTGAGAAGCACAAGGGTCGCCTAACGCAATAAGACGATATAAAACATGCAATGACGAAAGAAAAATAATTTCGGTATATTACGGTCTTCGCATCTTTGACCAGTGAAACCAGATGAACATTGGCAGCTGAACCCTCCAAATCCATTTGACGAACACACTCCACCATTTAAGCATGGGTTGGGAGTACAAGCATCTCCTAAAACGCAAAATTGTATTAGAACAATCCAACATAATTCGAATAAAAACGAAATGATCTATGATATTCGGCATAAAACATACGATTTTCACATCGTTGACCATTATAACCAGGTGGACAAATGCATTGGTATCCACTGTTTCCATTGGTTGGTCGACAAGTGCCACCATTCATGCATGGGTTAGGCTGGCAAACATCTCGGATTTCACAACGCGCTCCTGAATAGCCTGGTGGGCAAGCACAACGAAAGCCACCGTTATCTCTCATGCAAGTTCCTCCATTCATACAAGGTTGAGAAGCACAAGGGTCGCCTGATACAATAAAAAGAATCATAGCATCACGTATGAAAATATTCTCAAATCTTACGGTCTTCACATGTTTGGCCACTAAAGCCTGATGGACATTGGCAACTGAATCCGCCAAAACCATTTGATATACAGGCACCACCATTCAAGCAAGGATTTGGCGTACATACATCTTCTAAAATTATATGGATCAACATTTTTTCTCACTTTAACACTAAGATGATTGTATAGTTAACTTACTTGTTTCACAACGTTGGCCATTAAAACCAGGTAAGCACATGCATTGAAAGCCGGTATTTCCATTTGTTGGCCGACATGCTCCCCCGTTCATGCAAGGATTCGGTTGGCATACATCTCGAATTTCACAGCGCATTCCTGAATAACCCGGAGGGCACACACAACGGAAACCACCATTATCTTGCATGCAAGTTCCTCCATTGATACAAGGTTGAGAAGCGCAAGGATCGCCTGATATACGAAGAAGAAATAAAACATGCGGTCAAGGAAAACAAAATAAATTCAATATCTTACGATCTTCACATCGTTGACCACTATATCCCGGTTGACATTGACAAGTAAAACCTCCAAATCCGTTTGACGTACAAACTCCACCGTTCAAACAGGGGTTTGGCGTACAAGCATCTCCTAGAAAGTACATCATGATTTTCAATTAAAATGTTTCTCGAATTATTATTTTTGTTATAATGAAAACTCATGTTTTTATTTCCTTACTTATTTCGCAACGTGTACCCATATACCCAGGCGGACACATGCATTGATATCCACTATTTCCATTCGTTGATTGGCATGTACCTCCGTTCATGCAAGGATTTGGTTGGCATGCATCTCGAATTTCACATCGAGTTCCAGTATATCCAAGTGGACAAGCACAACAAAAGCCATCATTTTCTCGTAAACAAGTACCTCCATTCATGCAAGGTTGAGAACCACAAGGATCCCCTTATTTAAGATAATGTGATAAAGCATGCAATTCATAGACAATTCGATGGCTTACTGTCTTCGCATCGTTGGCCGCTGTATCCTGGTTGACATTGACAAAGGAATCCTCCAAAACCATTCGCCATACAAGCTCCCCCATTGAGACAAGGATTCGGAGTACATACATCGCCTAGATTTTCTTGTAGCTGTATTATTCTGTTCTATTTCAGCATAAAATAATAACTTACGTATTGAACAATCGAAACCTGAATAACCCGGTGGACAGATACATTGAAAAGAATTACTATTCGTAGGTTGACAAGTAGCACCATTACGGCATGGTTGACTAGCACATGGATCGACACCTGATATTGAGTCAACCATTATAGATAAATATATATGAATAAAAGATAATCGAACTTACGTTGTTCACAACGTGAACCAGTATATTGATTTTGACACATACAGGTAAATCCGCCCATTCCATTTGGTATACATTGACCACCATTAAGACATTGATTTTCTGCGCAAGGATCACCTAATATTATGAATCAGAAAAAAAGTTAATGTCAATCATTCTTATGAATACTTACGTGTATCACAACGTTGTCCTGTATATCCAGTTAGACATGCACAAGCATAAGAGGTTCCACTTGCTGTACAGATACCATTGTTTTGACATGGATTTGGCATACAAGGATCCGTTCCTTTATTGTATAAATAATAATAGTAACAACAATAATAATAAGTAATGTTGTTATTTTAAATAACTTACGAAGTTCACAACAATTTCCCTGATAACCAACAGGGCACATACACATGAAGCTTCCTGAATTGGTTGGTTGACATGTTCCACCATTTTTGCATGGATTGGGTGAACATGGATTAAAAGGAGGAAATGTTACTTGATTGTCTATTATCAATTCATATATATATATATATATATATATTGTATATTGAAAATAACTCTATCAATTAACTTACTAATATCACATGTACGACCTGTATATCCAGGTGGACAAGAACATCGAAAATATCCTGTCATTTCATCAGAAACGCATGTTCCTCCATTTTGACAAGGGTTTGGTATACAAGCATCACCTATGATGAACAATATATGCCAATAAATAACCTATGTATAGATAGTATTTTCTTAAACTCAAATACTTACATATCTGACAAGTCAGTCCTTGAAATCCCGGTCGACATTGGCATGTAAAGCTGAGTAATCCTTGTGATTGGCAAGTACCACCATTCATGCATGGATTAGGAATACAAATATCTCCTAAATAATAAATCATATGGTTTTTATATGGTATCAAATACAAAAATATGAAGTATATTCGAAATAAACTTGATTTATAGTTAGTTTTTCTTTACAAACTTACTTGTTTCACAACTCATTCCATTATAACCATATGGACATTCACAAATAAAACTTCCAAGGCCCATAAGACATCGCCCACCATTTTTACAAGAACAACCAATATTAGAACCTAGACGAAAGAAAAATTACAAATACAAATACAAATACTATTACAATCTTTAGAATAAGTCGTTACCATAAGTACAATCATCTTGCCATGGCGGACAAATACAACTAAATCCATCTTTTGTATCAAGACAAATCGTACCCCATGGACATGGATCATTTGAACAATCATCATAACCTGATTTAATATTGAAATTATCGATTACATTTATATTTTTTGAAAAGAAAATATCTAATAAACGTTACATACCACGAATAGATGTAAAATCACCGGAATTACATAAATCGGTTGAACACATACACCAATATTGGCCATTATATGTAAGACAACCATCGACGAGTAAATCGCGTACCCATCGCTCGTTCGTACAACGCCGATCAGCAACTTTAAAAAGTAAATATAAATAATTGTTCTAGTTTTCTTTTTCTTTTGAAATCTTTTACGTGTAGCATTGGCATTAGATGCTTTTAAATAACATCGTTGATTGTAATGGCATGGCACAATACATCGGCTATTAGGGCCGGTATCTGGAATAGTTGGACATGCAAAACATCGTTTATCTTCTTCGATAATCGAAATAGCCGATCGACCGACTACTGACGATGAATCATCTGTTAAGAAAAAAAGATAAATATAAATATTCACGCTGTTTTGTTTTCTAAATCAGGAAATAGAAGATTACAAACCTGATGTTTTACGATGTTCAGTAGTAAAATTTGTTGGATTAGCAACAGTAAACGAAATAATTGAGATAGTAAATAATGATAGCCACTGGACAATCTAATAGAAAAATATTTTGTAGTACAATACATATTGCTAACGAATTTCTACTTACCATATTTCAAGAATATGCAATGTCCTCAATAGCGAGGATATTTAATAAACTACTGTGTATTCTCTTTATTTTATCTCCTCAACGTACGTATATATATTTGCAAGAGATTGCTATTTACTCCTGAGTCTATCCGTATGTTGTTTGTTTCAAAGTTGAAGGTGTATTCTCTTCCTTGTTCTTATTTCGCTTTTTTTCTTCCTTCTTTACGTACACATAAACATTAAACATGAGAATAACAAAAACCTTGAACAATATGCTCTCCTTTGTCTTCCTTTTATCGTAATTTCAATTTTACAAAGGACAATTTGTGGTACACAGGATTAGATGTGTATTATCATCTCACTTCTAGTTCATGATTACAAAAAAATCAGATATCAAAACTATTTGAAAATAGATTTAAATAATTAATGGCTAAGGAAGCCAACAATATGTTTTACATAAATGTCCTTCATCGTCGAATCTTCGGATGTCATATGTTAACCGTACATGAGGTCTATTTACTAACATTCTTCAGCAGATATGATATACGTTTGAAAAAATTTGTTTTAAATAGAAAGGAAAAGGAAATATATCATCTTCTATAAAATTATTGGTGTGTTAAGAACAGAAACCACTTTGAAACTTTTTTGATACTACACTATTTATCTTCGAATGACGATACAACACTACTGGGCTGAAAGATAATATTTTTATCTCTATGTAGAACACTTACCATTCTTCACAATAAAAGTAGAGCAAATACCGATGGTGGTCAGATATCTTATACTTTGAAAGTAATATGATCAATAGCATAAAATGTGGTAGAGTATTATTTAGTCTTCTTTTTCTCTTCTCCTTTTTTTGCGTCACATAAAGTCCTTTGTTGAATTGAGCATTGAACAAAGACGAATGAAAAAAAAAGGGCTACAACATGATCGTTACCATTGTCATGTTGCCTTGTGAAAAAAAGGAATTAGTTTATGTAGGATGATACACGCATCAACACTACATACGACAGTCATGAATAAAAGTAATCAGCGATGACTATTTTTTAGATACGTAGGGGTTTGTACAATGAGAACGAACAGATTACTCAATGCGAAGGGGGACAGACAAAGAACGATGGTAGTAATATTAGCGATGATGAGGAAGGGATTAGAAGGTGTATAAAAAAATAGAATCATGTTCTCACGTAATTTCGTTTTTAATCATTTGCAAATGAACTCAAATTTCGATCATAGCTCTTGTACATGTTCATCGTTGAAAATTATGCAATAAGCAAAAAAGAAAAGAATACAGCAGGATATTAGATTATGTACATATGATTCCGTTGAATTTTAAAGGACAATACATCTCCTTGTTTGATACGTCAAATGAGCTATGAAAAGCAAGGTCGTTTTTTCAAAAAATAATCAAAATTTGACCTGAACTTTGACGAATCGATGTAAGAATTTAGTTATCATGAGATACAATAAGCATTTAAATAGATATATATTTTTTGTTGCACTTGCATACTATAGAGATATCGTTTTTTTCTGCTTTATACTTCGATGTAATCAACGTCACATGCATAATGATTGACATACAAGAGGACGAACGGGTAAAGAGAACAAGAATTTTCACCTATTTGTTGACATAACGGTGATAAGTCCGAGTGTCATTTTAATACATTAATTCTATTTTCAATAGTTCGTTTTTCGCTTTAATTAAAAACAAATGATTGCAGTGCTGCAATATTTGATTATGCAATTTATATCTATACATAAGCAACTATTTGTTTAGACAAGAATAATCGTAATCAGAAAAAAATACGAAAGTATTAGTATCATTACTAAAACAAGATTTAAGAAATTTGTCAAGGCTTTTCATTAATACGTAGAGAATTTTTCTTTAAAGAAAAACTTGATCGAAAGTTCTGAAAACGTTCAAAATAGACAAATCGAGGGTAGTAAAATAAAAGCTTTTATACACATAGATTTTCCGGATGTGTTTCTTCCGTTGAGACATGGATGACACAAGAGTTCGAAAATGTTTTCAAGTTTCTGTCAACAGTCGAATTCTCTTTCTTGTCTCTTTTTGTTTTCCTATGAAAAATATTGTTTCCATTGCTTAAGAATATCAAAGCACTGGCAACCTTCTAACAAAAACAAACAAGTTGTTTTTTCTTATGAACAGCGACATTTTTTATACGATCTGAAAATGTCACCAGGAGATTATTTTAATAAAACGATAGAATTTAAATAACTTTATTCAAAGACTAAAATAGAAAAAAAAGCAAACATTCAGTTTACTTGTTAAAAAATTAATCTCGAATCAGGCACGCATTACAGTTGATTATCACTTGTTCGATAAATAAGGCCTTTACTTTTTTCAAGGTCGAGACGTCCTTTAGAAGACGTTGTTAATGCTTTTCGATTCAGTGGACTTTACTGTGTGCTTAACACTAAGTAGAACAAGGTTCACCTTAAGTCTTTTTCTTTCGTCTCAATACATATATAATGGAGAATAGACTAAGACTGTAGTAGAGAAACAATATGATCATAACTTTATTTTTATTTGATAATATTTTCGAAACAGATAGTTCATATACCACCAACAGGAAACTCTTGCACTCTGGTCCGTCATTTTATAATTTTATTTTAAATTACATGCCGATTTTGGGAGTGTATCATGGAGTCCTTTAATTTTTTTTTGCGGGAGAACAAATATGATAAATTTGATACCTCGAAAAATAATTATCTATTATTAGGAGAAGTCTCGTGTACGATCATTAAAAACGTTTAAGTACAAATGAAAAAAACGAACACTACAGCGCTTCATAGACTCATGTGTACAGTTAGAAAAAAAAATCTTTGGCTATCGTGTGAAGCTAATTGGAGAATGTCAGGATGTGCGATAAGACAAGCATACAGAGAAAGACTGTGACTTTACAGCGTTTCTGTTAGAAGGCATACTGTAAAAACTAGACTTCCAGTGATATTTATCAGTTTTGATTTTTCTGGTGAAAATTGATTTCTCATAACATAGAGTTTCTCTGTTTGAACATACTTACGCTATGGGATGCAACACTGCTCCGAATGGATCTGTAGTCAAATCGGTATAGAACCAGTTTTTTCTTTCTTTCAACGCGTCAATATTATTTAATGGTATCTCATCGGTTGGTAGCGAATAAGCATATTGACTTATGATATTTGTAAGTTTTTATTTTTAAATACAATTAAATCTAGTTTATTCATTAATTCAACATGTTTAAAAAAAAACAGGAAAAAAAGTTTTTTTACTATGAAATATGAAAACATATCGGGTACACGATGTTCATTTCGTCAATAACACATATATAATATTTGCTTAGTTCTAAGGAAATATAGAAAATGATTAAGAAAAACAAAATAATTATATATATATACATTGTTGTTGTTCAGCCTACATTCGCCTCTTTGTCATTCGTGTTAGCTATACTTTTGTCGCATAAGAAAAAAAAAGAACAAGAACAAGACAAGGATTATTATTATTTTATGCATATGAAAACATAAGTAAAACAGATGTTTTATCGCAAAGGAAGACTTAAATGCGTTCGACAATATCGTTCAATGCTTTGTCAAAATTTTGCGTATTTGATTGATACTCATGCGAATGATGAGGATTTTTAAAAGCTAATAATGGCGAATGAGATTTAACAGCGATGCGTGATACAACATTTGTATCATTACTAATATGCATAACATATTGACGCATAAATTCTTCAAATGTTTCAATAGAGAGAAAATTATTTGTATGATTATTAACAGATATTGTTGAATATCGTTCGCTATTCGATGATGATGATGATGGACGTGGTGACATTCTTTCGTTTGAATGAACTTCAAATGCATCACGATGTTTGGTATATACATCATAGACAAAATGCCAGCAACTTTCGATTTCTTCAGCTTTCGGTGATTGATTACAACTGATACCTAGCATTGGTTCTTTAGTAGTTGATGCTGCTTTACATAGAATTAAATGTATCTTAGGTAATTTAACGCCATTTTCATCGGCGCGATAATAAAAACTATAATGACGATAATATGAATATATACTGGACGGTTGAGAAAAACCATAGAGAAGACTGAAATTTAAAAGAAGAAGATTAGTTTTTACCTTTTTCGTAGCTCATGACCTTTACCTGAATAGATATTCGAAGCCATTTCGATGTAAATGTTCTTCGCTAACAGGCAAAATAATTCTGTCAGCAGCTGCTAACGCTATTTCAGTTGCAATATTGAATGAAGAATTCGTATCGATAAAAGTCATTAATTTAATTCCACGTCGTTCGCCTATTTTATGAACGAATACACGTAAACTTTGTGTTATTGTTCGCCATGGATTGGCATATGGCGTTACTGTTGTTGCACTTCGTTTTAAATCCATTGCTTTACCTAATAATTCAAGAGACGTATCACCGCATAAAAGATAAACCTACGAAGAAGAAAAATTACTTTTTCAAAAATAAATGACGAATTTCGTAACTTACATTGCGGGGCAATTGATTGTTAAATTTCGATACATTAAATAGAAATGTACGTGGATCAACATTATTTGGTAAACCAACCGATGTAAACAGGTCAAGATAACCGGATACGGTACGTGGTATAAATTGTTGTCCATCAAGTATCATTGGATTCTTTTTCAGTGAACCAATTTGCGAAACATAATCATGACCTTCATCGTCATCACCTGAAAAATAAAATAAGTCCTACGATTTAGACGTACGAGAATGCTACAAAGGACAAAACAAAAAATGATTAATATGAAACGCCTATAAGGTTTCAACAACATTATTATGGGTCGATAGAATTTCATTGTGTTGCAAAAATATAAACGCTATTTGCATCTATTCATATATTGTATTAGGAGAACTAGGCGAAAAAAAGTTAATATAAAATATTCATCTGATGAGATTTCATTCATTTGTTAATAATCGAAATCTTAGGGAAAAAATGCAATGTTACTGCTTTTTCTTTTAAAGTATAGAAGGAGAAAAAAGATTAACATTATCAAACCATGATATATGCATGGTATATTGTAGAATTTCTATATGGAAGAATGCTTTTTAACAATGATTCATACGTGTGGAAAAAATTTTTGTTCCGTCAGAGTTCAAAGTACCGACACTTTATATTGCATTATTTTTCATTGAGGCAAAATATGATTAGTTTTTAAAAATAACGGAAAACGCGTAAGAACAAAATGGTTTCTATTAACGTTTAGAAGTGTCGAGGTTTTCAAGTAAAAAATATGCTTTGAAGTTTAGTATTTTTCTTTCCGCAAAACGGAATATCCTGCAGGCTATTAGAGAAGTTAAATGTTCTGTATTTTCAGGTAGGTGCTTTTCTTTGAACAAAACTCAGAAAACAATACCAATATTTCAAGGCGAATTACTACAGGTAATCAAACATTTTTACAGCTGAATAATCAATTTTAATCCGCATGAATTGTCTATTAAATTTAATTAAATAAAAGTTTTGACAAAACTCTAAACGAAATTCTAGACGACAAGATTTACATTATGTTAATCTAAAATAGTTCATAACTTGCGTACTACATGATTTTTCAAAAACCATAAAGTTGTATCGAGAATTTTCCAGTGGATATTTCAATCTGTTGATCAAACTCTCAAATATCGAAAGAATCATTATCTATGCCATTAGAAATCTTCAATATCGATGATAGCAGCAGAAAATTTCGTTGTCGGGAGTTAAACTACGATCTTAGAATATTAGGTCAATCATTTCCGTTCAGGTCAACCTAACTTGCAACAGTTATTACTGCTTAAATTTTTATAAGTCATTTCGATTTTTGCGCTTGAATAGAATTTAATCGATGGATAATGTTAACTAGGGAAGAAAGCTTTTCATTGGGGTATTCCACCAACGCTGTTCATTTTCTAACCATAATTACCTTAGAGAAACATGAAATATAAATAATATTCGAACATAAATACATGAACTATTCAAACGATTTTTGGCGATATTGATAGATGTATTTATGTGCGAGAAATATAATTGATGAACAAAAAATTGCACACCATAAAGATCAATTAGAACTTATTTTCATCGCGAATAAATTTCCCATTAATAGCACACTTCTTTATATTTTTTGGTTATGGATCTTTTTTTTCTACATTATCAAGAAATATTCTGAGGTTTATTACAAAAAAATGATTAAGAGAGAGAGAGAGAGAGAGAGAGAGAAAGAGCTATATTAATACATCTCGAAGTGGCATTTTTTTCTTTCTTTCTGTTTTTGTTGTAATTTTAAACTTACCAAGAAAAGCATGGCTTAGATCAGCTTGTGGGCACATATCAACAACAAGAACTGTTTTATCTGGATTTTTATATGCGTATTTAATAGCCAAATGATATGTTAAATTAGTTTTACCAGAGCCACCACGATTATTCCATATTGCATAGCTTCCCTCCAATGGCATTTTCTAAATAGAAAAGATTGCTTATCAATATAGATTTCCAGTACTCGTAAAAATAGAAACATATGTTTTTTTTGTTAATAAAGCGAAACAAAATGGATGGATTATTAATCTCAATGATTATGGTCTTAGCGAAGGATAGCTTCTTTTGTTTTTAAGTATTTTGATATTAAAAGAAGATAAACGCAAACCTTGCTCCTTGGTGATGAAATAGGAGTCGAGACTATTGAAGAAGCCATTTAATATTTTCTTGATGTTGAAATAGACGATGAGATTACGATTTTTGTCTGTCGAAAAATGTTATCGTTTAATGTTCTGATGAGTACGAACAACAGTTGTCTTAATCAACTATTTGTACAATAATCAATGATCAATACTGTGCACAGCGTTAATAATGGCATCGAGAAAAGTTAAGCATCTCGCTTTTCCATTTTCTTCTTTAACGATTGTAAAAAAAACGCGGAATGATGACGATGTTTTCATCAGCAAAAAAAGAAAGGAAAAAAAATCAGTCGATGCGGTTGATTGTCTTTCTTTTGCTATTCTGTTCTGTCATATTACTAAGAGGAACAAAATAGAAAAAAAAATTGGAGCAACTAGTCTCTTTCTCATCTGTTCTTTTCTACTGATCCTTCGTTCTTTGACGTAGTTTGTCTAGGAATGTTATCTGCCTTTTTCTGACTGACTATAAAACTCATACAGATTCACATATTGTATACTTAGCTGACATCGCAAGAGTTCGATAGTTTTCATTCTTAGAAACTCCATGAAGAACATCATTACTTATCTACTGTATTTGTGTAAACTTCTCTCTTGCTTTTTTGAGAATAATGAATCCAATATGTAGAGAAATGGATACATTTCCTATGCAACTTCTTTTTCTTTTCTTATCTTTTCATTAAAAAGAGAATCAAGAAGAAATTAACCCTAAGTTATCGTTTTGCTGGTGTTTTTTTATTTTATTTAAATCGCTGTGCATCTATCTCAAGCAGTTTGAAATTAGGGAGATTAATAAATAAAACGGCAAAGAGCGTCCATCAATGTATGTACATATAGACCGAGAGTGAGAGTATTAAGGTACAATACCTTTTTTTTCTTCTTTTTTTCTGTCAAAATAGAAATAATATTAATTTTACTTTCTCAGTAAACAAGTCGATTCTCATTTAAAGTCAATTTGAAATTTCTTTTATCTCATGATTATTATCGTTCGAAAAAGAATAATTTAATTAATTATATCTCTCAATCCGACGCTGATATCTAAATGTATTCATTCTTGATAAATATATGCACAGTCAGGAGGACAATATTCGTTATTCTCATATAATTCAACACTGAAACGAGCAAGTTTGTGAAACTAGGCTTAGTATGCAATTATGTTAATGATAGTTGACGACTTCCGGACATGGTCGAACGCATTTTTTCTTCTTACTAATCGAAAAGAGACCACTAAAAAAGACGAAGAAAGAAGAAAAGGATAGGGAATTTGTCGAATATTGATATTAAGAGAGAGAGAGAGAGAGAGAGAGAGAGAGAGAAAGAACCATAAATATAAACCATATATTTAAATTAATGATGACATAACAAAATAGCATAACGTCATGATTAACTGTGTTCATCGTGGGAAATGAAGGATGTTGGATTGTGCGTTAATGTGAAGGCAAAAAATAGATAATCGCAAGAGTAAAGTTCTATTTGTTTTCTTTTCCTTTTTTTTGTACGCTCAATTGGATTAGATGTAAGGCAGGTGAGAAAATTATAGTATAGGATGAAGAACAAAAATTCGAACCGAACGCTCAATTAACGAAGAAAACAAGAAAGAGCCATGGCCTATCTCTGATAAATAGGATAATATATCTTTTGTATAGAAAAGTTTCTATCAACATAATACATATCTGTAAATAATAATAATAATAGAAATTGTTGTTGTTGTTGTTGTTGTTGCTGCTGTCGTTCACGTGACATGTATACTGATCTTAGTTTAATAGTCGCTTATACAACGACGACAATTCATTAGAAACAATGGAGAGTCATAGGCAAATATCTTTCTTTGTTGATAATCTCGAGTTTTTGTTGATATAATAAAACATCTCGAAAAGTAAAATTATTATTTAAAGTAAATCAATAAAAAGTCTTCCTATGAACTAGTGAACAAACAGTGAAAACGTCTGCTACTAAAAACAATGAGTAATCATGTAATAACGACAACAAGATGACAACTAAATAGAACGACAGTAGCAGTTAGAAAGCACATCGCCAGCGGTATTTTTCTTTTCCTTCTTTATTTTTAATGCTTCATACTGTTTGCCGCTTCAACAAGGGCAACAGTAGGCACTAGTTGGCCTACTCGCAATTCTTCTTTTCTGTCTGCAATTCACATCAGGCGTGCACTCATACACCACATACACCGAAGACTCAATAGTTCTCTCTGGTATATATATATATATAAATGATTGGATAAAATAATGTGCTTCGTCGTGATCGTGATTGAAGTTAAAACAATGACATAATACTCGTGAGCAAGAAAAGAAAAAGAAAAAGAGAACAGTGATCGTCCATGAAACGTTCAAATCTATAGAGACAAATTAAAAAGGCGATGTACGAGTGCTTTTTTTGTATACTTTCTACAATAATATTTTGCAATCGGAAAAATACGCGTGCGAGAGAGAGAGACAGCGCAAAAATAAACGATATAGATTAGTTTGAAAAATAAACGGTTTAAGATGATGATGAATTAAAATATTGCTTTTAGATCGAAGCAATATCGTTCTTTATAGGGTGTACGCGACACATTTAGTTTTATTATCGGCTTTGGCTATCTCTTTCTCCCTCACACATTTTCTATCTCTTGTTGACTTGTTCTTTGATACACACATTCTATCAAAAACAACAACAACCATATTTTCCATCCTTTTCTTTATATATTATCATAAGACTCGATCGTAAACTGATTTTGCGAATTAATCAATGATATACATACATACGTATATCTGTTTGAGAGAATATATCTGTATGCATAGGAAATCAGAAAAAAGACAAGCACAATATAAGATCGTTTCTGTCACATCAAAATGAAGTATGAGTGCATCGTCTTCAATAGATAAAATATGCACGTCGTCATTTTCGTTACTGTAAATATATCTATATATATATGTCACTTACGTGAGAAACGAGTCTAAGATCTTAACTAAGAAACGATAACTCGATATGCATAAATTATGCTATAATAACTACGGAAAAGGTTGACATGGAAGCAAATCAAACGGCGAGAGAGAGAAAAAAACTAATATATTTTCAATTACCACCACATCGGTATATAAAATTATGATTATTAAATGTGAATCTGCGCATACTCATTCTCAAGACTACTCCAGTATAATCATCAATCAACGTACATCCGAGGTATAGGAAAAACATTTTCTTAAAAAGAAAATTATAAAAGATTCGTAGCAATAAGAAACAGGAAAAGTCTTGTCGAGAATAGTATCCCTAGCTAGCTGATGAACGGAAACAACTGCCAACTGATTGATACAAATTGGGCATGAACAGTAACAAAAATAAATGTACCACAAACCAAGAGAAATAACTAACAAGGTACGGTGATATCCGTCCGATACACACAAAATAATTTCTTTTCTACCAAAAACGTTTTGTTATTTCAAATAAATTGGTACTCAATTGAACTCGTTAATCGTTTTATAGTTCTAATACTGTCTGACTCATTACTAATAATGGAATTATAATCTAAAAAAAAAAAAAAAAAAAAAAAAAAATACGAACGCAAACATGAGATATTTGTTATGCCTTGTTCGTACAACTCCTGTATGTTGAATGATATTTTCTGCATAAGAAAAGACGAAATTTACCTAGTCGATTGAGAACACGTCATTTTTACATTTTTCATAGTTCTTTACTTGATTGTGATTGTATACACCGATTAGTCATTAATTTTCTATATCTATCAATGGAAAAAATCTTTTCTTTCTTTTTGCCTATGATAATCAAGTAAATCAATCATAGAGATTTATAGGGTATTCGTCTCATCAATGGCATATGAAGTGTTCATCGAAATAGAAAAAATAATATTAAAAAAATTCTATAAAACTATGCAATTTCCTCTTTTGTATACTCAAGAAATGGCTGAGCTATCGAAAAAGTTGTCATTATTGACCAGACCATCCCTGAGGGGGAGTACAGGGATTTTTTCAAAAAACTTTTTTTTCTCAGAATTATTCAAAACATATATAAATCAATTCAGCTTTTGCAGTACACGTAACAATCGGATGCGAATCCGATGTTTCCTCCTTTTTTTATAAATATAATTTGTACTCTTGTCATGATGAGTGAACTATTTATAAGCTTTGATTCATTCTTGTTCGAATATGATGTATTATCAAATCAATCAATAGTGTGAATCTAACAAAAGTTACTGTAACAAATTCACATATTGAAGTCTTTTTTTTTCAGGAGTATTCTTTAAGATCTATGTCTAGTTAGAAATTATTGGATAGTGGCTGTAGAATCGCAGATATAGAATTATTCAAAGTTCTTATTGTTACAAAAAACAAAATTCAGAAATATTTGCTTACGCCTATCGTGATCGAATTAGATGAAGATTTATGAACAACTAAGCAGTTTAGATAACTAATACAATATTCATTTGACCCAGACACATTTGAAAACATGATAGTTTTAGAGCGAGACATTATCCATAATATCTAGTGCGTAATCAAATACTTTTCCGTAAGATTATTAAAAAGTGATCGAGAAAGAAGCGAGTATGTTTTAATCGGAACGTATTAACCTGCAGAATATCACTTGGTTCTTTTCTTAGTTAAATATTACCTCTCTATAATTAGAATAAAACTTTCCTCGGCATATTAACTAGAATATGTTGACTTAATAAAACTTTCCCTACAACATTTACATTTCGATGCATGTAAACGCCCACTAATCAATACAATAGTCAATAGTGGGAGGCAAGTTCATTTGTGATTTTATTTTAGTTTCTTCCACTATACTGTACAGATAGCATGGGGGGTCGGAAGACTAAGTGACCCGGAAAAAATTTCAAAGATATCGCAGATGGTATTCCCAGAGGAGAGTTCAACTGTTTCTTCAAGCAAAAAATCCGAACGGCACTGCTAATAAAAACATATTGTAATCTAATTTTATTCTCAAACGAATCCAATCGCTTATGTTTTAATCTTTCTCCTAATCCATCATAATATTATCAATATCACACATAAATGTACGTACAAAACTATTCCGGGGATTCAAAAAAGCGAGGTAAACTTGGAATTTTTGTATCTTTAAGTTAGTAAAATAATGATTTGCGTCGCGTGATTACGAAAGTTTTTATTCTATTGGGAAAACACAACAAATACTATTTTCTTTAGATAGAATCTCACACAATATCGATCATCGTGCATACGCCTGTCTTGAGTTATTCATAGAAAATCAATTAAGTTGGGTTAGAATCATAAGTTTGTTTTGTTCTAAATTAAAAAATCTTTATCAATCGTACATTAATGGAATTGAGATTTCGTCTATAGAGTGTTAATTAATTATAGAAACAAAATGATTTTGATTTTATCTTGGATATTCTAAAAGATTTCATCGATAGAAAAGCGAAACTTCCAGTATTTTGATTTTTTTTCTCGAATTTAAAAAATTGACTTACTTCATTAGGCTGAAAACTTGAATCATCGTTTGCTGCACTTAAGAGACTTGTTTCACTTTTTCGAAAGTCACTTAGTCGATCGAGATCGATAGTTAAGGTAGACATTCGGCTGTTCATATCTGTTGATTCCATCGTCAATCTAAAAAGAAAAAGAAAAAGAAATAAGAAATAAGAAAGATGAAAAAAATATATATGCTTTAAACATTGACTTATGTCGTCTAGGATTTTCTCTTTTTTTTATTAGGTTTCTTTCTTCGTCATTCATCCTATACTTTATATTCTAAACAGAATTCCATCATATAATATGATTCAATTTATTAGAATACCCGTATTTATCTAATTTTATTTTCATCGTTTACCACAATAAAAAGAAAAAAGCCAAACTAGCATTTCTAGCTTTTTTTGCTTTCAATCGTTTGACTCAATAATAAATGCTTGCGACAATGACATAGACGATCATTCAATATATTCAGAAGCGTATTAGACGAGATTGTGAAGATGGTGAATAAAAAATGAGAAAAAAACAAGTAAAGAAACAGAAAGAAAATATATGACATGAGCAGAAAAACACGTTCAGTTCCTTAGCACTATTGGATTAGGCTTATAAAGTCATCATCCTCGAAGATCATTAATAGAAAGAAAATCTATGTTTCCACACACTAATAATAAAATATTCTTTAAAATTAATCAACTTAATTGATAGAGAACATAAAAAAGTAATTCCAGGATTATTTTCTTCGCTGGACATTCGCCGCACGCATGCAGATTCATATGGAATAAGTTATCATGCATCGTCATCGTCGTCGTTGTTTTTATTATTAGTTTTTGCTCTGTGTGTCATTAATGGGCAAAATGACATTCTCAATATGGCAGATCTATCGAGCTAAAGTCTTCTATGACGATAGCGCACTTCCCGAAGAAAATAATCGAGCATAATAAATGAAACTTAGACGTGGATATGGATCTATTTTTGTTATTTAGACCTATTTTTGAAGAAGAAAAAAAGATCAAAGTAAATATTTATAAAAATATTTCAGGCTCGTTTTTGTTTTGCTTTCCGTAATGTCGTATCATTTATTTTGGGCTTTAATTTATTTAGCATTCATTTAGACGGCAGAGTGATAAAAGTTGACACCAATAGTAGGATGCGCTATGCCAATTGGTTTTCTTTTCTCGTTCTATTGCTTGTATTATGAAATCATACAGATTACAACGCGAACAGGAAATGAGAGATATAACAATTCGTTTTTCTTGATAAATAATTAAATATTTTTCCGAAGAAAAACAACAACTCCATCGCTGGAGGGTGTGGATTTGGATGTAGAATGTAATTTTCTTTGTCGCCCATAACCATATCCAAATAATATTGACAGACAAATAAAAATGTCTGGGGAATATTAATATGAAGATATTAGCACATTGTGAAAATATTCCATTCAATCTAACATAAAGATAATAGCATCATTTAGAGCCTATTTTCATTTTTGGATAAAACTAATTCATTTAGCAAATGCAAATAATCATGTCAATGCTTTTGTGTCTGCCTAGTATTTTTTACAATAAAGTTCGATCGCTTTTTGTCTTAGAGCTTATCGGTCTAGAAGACAAGCTTTTGCAATTTAACTTATTTACACAGGAAGCCGCGACAGAATTCATTGAACATTTGCGTTATAAAAACTGGATTTTCATTTTTTAGCGTCTTCCTATAGTGAAAATTGAATGCTACTAATTAATGATGCAAGCAATCGATGAATAATGATCAGTAACCTTTTTTCATAAAATATCTCATGAAATCATTATTATGAAGCAGAAAATCCCAACGTATGTTTTCGTCTTTCGTAATAAATGCAACGTAGTCACGCATGATTGTGTCGCATATAGGCTACAATCGAGCACACGCAAGTACCGTTTTGTTTGTGCTTTCTTTTCTCTTATGGGAATTTCCCGATATAGCACACATACTAATATAAAGATATTTGTCTAGTAATTTTATTTCTAATGCGTGACATGTCCTTTGAACGGCGTTTATTTTCGTTTTTTCCAACTAGCTCCAATAAATAGATGAGATACATGTTTATACAGCAATATATCGAAAGTGCCTATTACTATTTTCATTCTAAATACAAGTGTAAGTATCACATATTAATGTGCTCCTTATTTTTGCTGTCATAGTAGTAACAATCAATGCGTAGGAAATATCGGTACACCAATAGTTGAGCTTCCGAAAGTCGAGCCTTTATTGGTTAATTAAGTAACAACGAATCACCATGTTTCCATCGTACTGATGAGACGCTAATACATTTTTTTCGAATTATCGAAGTGATTCAGTTTGGAGTGCTAAGCAATTAAGTGCACACAAGCCGTATGAGTTTTGTATGAACAGATGCATTGTACATGCCGACTATTGTGCTTGTTATTTGAAAGATTCTATTGATTTGCTGCAATCGGAGTATTATCAATGTTTAACGGAATATCTTTCTATTCAGAAGTTTTGGTTCAATTACTATGGCACATTCACGAGAAAACAAAATCGATTTTTTTGAAGTGAAAATTCATTGAATATGTTGACTCGTATACTATGTCTCATTTTTCAGTCAGCTACGAATTGGCGCAATCGTGCAAAAGTGATCGAGTATTTAGAAAACTTCGAATGGAACGTGTAGGTATTTATTTCATTTGAACTCCTGCTTTGTTCGTCAAGTAATTACTTTTGTCTTAGTACGCTATCAACTCGTATTTTTCAAGTGTTCATATTCCAGAGCCTTCTGAAAGTGTGAATGTTGACGCGAAGAGATCAACAAAAGGTAGCCTTGAATCGAAAACATTGAATGAAACCGAGGAAGATTCGCGGAAGCATTCAACACTCAACGAACCTCTAATCAACTGTCAATCCCAATTAACTGCAGTAGGTGCTCATCAAAGGCTTTCGACGACCTGTTTTTTGGATTCTCTAGTCTCCACCATCACAAAAACTATACAATTCAATGCATCAAGCATCCACAATCAATCCTTCCGAACGAATATCATTCAGTGAACACTGCAGTCACATAGTTTCAAATGTTGATGGAACATCTTCGTTATTTTCTAAAATTTATGAGTTGGATCATAGTGAGTGTCTGAAATAGATATCCCATTTGACAATCTCATTCACATTCATCAATTGATAGTTGAAGATTTATTGTAATCATCTATTTAGACAAGCAACAACTTCTTCAATATATAAATACGAATACTATTGGTCAAAATCTCATCATTCAAACGCCATGGGGACTACGAAAAGGCATATATTTTTCGTTCAAAAACTTTCGAGTAACACATATATTTTTTTTCTATAGCTGTCTATGCAGATTATACAGCCTCAGGACGAGGTCTCATATTTATCGAGCATTATATGCTTACCTATGTTTGGCCATTGTAAGTAAAATTCATTACTAAAATCAAAGAAAATACAGTGAATTTTGCTTGAACAGTTATGCAAATACTCATAGTGAAAATAATGCATTTGCATTGCAAACGACACGATTTCGGGAAAGTGCACGTTCAATCATAAAGAAATGTCTAAATGTTACGGATGATGATGTTGTCATCTTTACTGGATCTGGTAAATGCGCGTTATAATTTTGTTCATCTTATCCTAAATGAACAAACTATTGTATATTTGAGGTTCTACAGCAGCAATTAATAAATTTGTTGATATTCTACAACTTCGAACTGACGAAATTCGAAATCGTACTGTGGTATTTGTTAGTACATCAGAACATCACTCGAATATTTTGCCGTGGAAAGAAACGGGCGTTCAAGTAAAATTCGATTATATATTTGACTCTACATGCGATCATAACTACTGGACCTGAGTCATTAAACAAATTTTGTTTATTTTTTTCTGCTAGTTCGTTCGAATTCCTAACAATGAAAAAGGTCTTCTGGATCAAAATGTTCTCAAAGAAAATTTGATATATTACCGTGACCTGACTAAAAAATCAATTATTTGCATTTTCAATGCAGGCAGTAATGTCACTGGCGTTCTTGCCGATGTAGATCGCATTTCAGAATTGGTACATGAGCATGGAGGTTATATATTTTGGGATTATGCGGCAGCAGCACCTTATGTGCACATCGATATGAATCCCTCTGAAAAGGCTGCTAAAGATGCCGTGTTTATCTCGACACATAAATTCATTGGTGGACCGGGTACACCAGGTAAATTATTACAAATATAACAAAAAGCGACTCTTATTCTTTTACATTGAGGTCTTCTAATTGCCAAAAAGAAACTTTTTGAGAATCCTGTACCAACTGGTTGTGGTGGTGGTACAGTTAATTTTGTTACTCGAACAGCTACGGAGTATGCCAAAGATATTGAAACACGAGAAGAAGGTGGAACACCAAGCATTCTTGGTTCTATTCGTGCTGGACTAGTTTTTCATTTAAAACAATCGATAGGTCATGAACTTATTGAAGGACGTGAAACTGAATTAGTACACAAATTCTTTCAACGTTTTCAAAACCACCCAACATTATTTATTCTCGGTCCGCCGGATGTTTCTCGTCTGGCGATCTTTTCCTTTCTCATATATGTACCATCAGTTGACAAATATTTGCATCATAATTTTATTTGTTCATTGTTAAATGATTTATTTGGCATTCAAGTGCGATCAGGTGGTTCCTGTGCTGAACCATATGTTTTAGTACGTAAACAAAATAACAGATTGACAATAAATATTCTTTTTCAAAATAATCTTCTAGGATCTACTGAATATTGATGATGAACAAATAAATATGTATTCAAAATTTTATACTGAAGATTTAGAGTAAGTATCAAGAATAGATTTGAAGAAAACAAAAGTTCACTTCGATTTAATTCAGTCAACGTTTCGATAAAGATAATGATCCAATTCCCTATAATGCATTGATGAAGCCGGGTTTTACTCGTTTCAATCTACCGTATTTTGCCAGTGACGACGAAGTAAATTATATTCTTGGTGCAATCGAATTTGTTGCTAGTTTTGCTTGGAGATTTCTTCCATTGGTAAGACCGATTGTTCATCATGAGAAATCTAGCGAACAAAAACTTTTCTTTGCAGTACCAATACAATCAAGAAACTGCTGTTTGGCGTCCTCGACATCTACCCGTGGAAAATCGCTCCAATGCAAGTCATAGTCTTGCTGCAGTTGACTATCAGAACGGTACTATGGAACAAATTAATTTTTTGAATAACAAACCGCAGGTAAAGTTTCGAAACGATATTGTTTGATATTAGTTTTATTTTTATGTCTATAGAATATTGATCATCAAATCCCGTTGGCTAATCTATCTTCGTCATCATCTGACGATCCTTTTGAACAGGCGAAAGCTATTTCGAAAAATATGCCACAGTACGTGTATGAAAATATCGATTTTCGAACAGATACTCAGTTGAATATTCCGAAGAAATATGAACATTTCATTTGGTTTGTTACACCCAAAGAGATCATGATAAAACTAATGGTTGAATTTGAATGTTTGCAACAAAAAGATCGTCTTGCAGTTCCATTCCAACATCGATACAGAAGTATCCAAATTGTTTGAAGTTTGGGATTCAAACTGTGTTCATAATCAATACGATTAATTGAACTAAATTGGTTGTGTTTACTGTTGAAAACGATATAAATAATCTAAGATTGTATTCTCTATGGTTTCATGTAAAAAATAGCGACTTTTCGGACACCGTTATTCGATGATTCATGATTTAGATACTTCATACATCCAGACTGTAACAGATTCACACATAAGATAGATCCTTTAGGGTTCCATCAATATCAGCACAACTACTATCTTAAAAGACTGAAGCAATTAAAGATTTTATTTGAATCTAATTCAATCTCTTGAAATAGAGTTGACCTAAATTTCAAGCATATTTGGATGCGCAAGGGTTGTTTTTAAATATTTATTGACTATTTTAAAAGCCAATGATAAATGCTCTTTTACATATAGTTTACTTATATAAGCAACTGCATTAATATGAAAGAACTCTTATCTTAACTTATGTTTAAACTATGATAAGAAGTATACGAGTTATAAAAGAAAAAGAAGCGTTATAATACTTCTAAACCATGTCGAAACATCATTCAAATTTAAAACTTTTGAAGCTTGCTGGCAATTTTCTATTTATTGCTATTGCATGGACTTTATTTGTATTGAATATAGTCAAATATGCTACGAGCTATTTTCAACGTACTAGCTATAAGGTAATTGAAAAGCCGAATGGATTCTTTTATATTTTTAAAGAAATCTATGAAAATGAAACACAATGGGAATCGAACTGTACGTCGAATTATTCGAAATCCGAGGCCGACAATATTTTTCGTTGGTTTATTGCATCTAAGAAAAGTGAAAACATAGTTTTTCATGTATTCTATTGGTTTATGATGGTCATTGCGCTTACGATTTCACTTGCTCCATCCATCAGCTATGTATTTAAATATTTTAAATCGAATCATTACAATATTACGGAACGATATTGTTTATCAAGTATGCTTCATTTTATTCGAACATTTTTTAGCATTACAGTCTTTGTCTTACCAAGTTTTTACATGAATACATTTAATTTTACGAGTGAACCATGCTTAACTGCATATCCAACAACATTCTCCATAGATATTTCGCCATTTATATTCGCAACATTTATTGGCTTAATTATTTATTTTATATTTAATTTAATTGTAAATTTCTTCTATGAAAAACGTAGATTTTGTTGTTCAATTGAATGTCTCTCATATCTTGGCTTATGTATATTAGGCTTATTAATTGTTTGCATTGTTGTTTTTTCAGCAACGATTATTGCATTTGTGTTTGTTATTTCATTTATTGAAACGTCGCTTCGATTAACAGTGATTCTTATTGTTGTTCAATTTCCTTTTCTTATTGTACAACTTTTATCTGATTAGAATTTCTCTTTCTATTTGATAAATAAATACCATGGTAACTATCGTTATCTTCAACTATAGCAACTACAGTTACTGTGTAAACAGCTGAGAGTCGATCTTGGCGTGATAATAGTTTTTAACTCTTTTGATTTTTCAACTTTTAAGTATAATTCATTCAACAAAGTATTAGAAAAAAAAACTAGATAGTATTCAAGTTTCACCCGAATACGAAATGTCGTGCGAAGAACGACCCGAATTTATGATAGCATTAAAAACAAGAAGAAAAATGAATAAACGAAACTTTAGTTCATTAGAAATTGACATGAGAATCATCAATTTTCGATAATAAAGAATGAGTTGTTTTACGTAGTGAAAAATATGTTTGTCGATAAAATAACGCTGTAAAAATGTAGTCAGCTACTTTTGTGATTCGATGAAAACGACAAAGTTTTTACAGTGAATAGCAAAGAGAAAATTAGTACTGATTGGAAAACTATGAAGTTGCACATGTTAAGCAATTATAAAATAATAAAAACAGATAGAGTACAAAAGATACGCGAGCATTTTTCGGTTTGCCCACGTAACTCGCTACTTCGCTGATCAAGTTTTTAAAAAACTTTTCGATATGGACAGGTGTAAGCGTATTTTCTGCTACAGTTTTTTACGCTGATTATGAATTTGGATTTTTTTTCTTAAAAGAAATTGAGTTTTGGTATCGAAAATCGTATTTTCAATTTTTTAACCAACAAAATTTAAAGCAAAATGCAGAGTAATATACCATTCGATGCAGAATTTGATTCTCTAGAAAAGTGACTACGAATCCTATCACAGTAAAGACTTTATCTCCAGATCTCGAAAAAGAAACATTTTCTTGGGTATTGTGAGAATCTTCTGATCGATCACTCAAGTCGTTGAAAGCCTTGCGCTAATATAACCTTAGTGACCTGCGATACCCATGATCGTATTCATTTGTTCACACCTATACTATTTAAGTAACCTTCAAGGATAAGAAAAAGCTTATAAAATTTATATGTGAATAGAATGTCATTGGTATCAGACAAGTTACATGAATTTTTTAGATTCATTAGATTTCAATAGCATTCATTTATTTTGAAAATAAAAGACACGCTTAGACTATACTATTGACATAGTCAACTAGCTGAGAAAAAATGCTTACATACATGAGGTTATTCATTACAATCACAAATCTCGTTTCGTACATGCGACCAGTTGGATTCTTTACTTATCTATTTTACTTTATGCTGTGAATCACTTTTCTAACCATTTAATCCTTGCAATAATTGATATATCTATGCACATCAAGTTGAAAGGGTACATTTTTGGATGTGGATATTTTTTATTCTTTGTCAAAGTGCAAGTACACACCCACACTCGCCGATTATTCCGTCAACTTTGTTGATTCGACAACGCTGGTACAAACACAAAATGTCGAAAGCATATGGATGATCGCCAAAATGAAGACGGAACGTCAAATGGGACAACATGCCACACCACTTGACACGCTGTTGGTAGAATTCATGTGGCGACGTTGGTTCGGCAATCGTCCGTTGGAAAACATCATTCGAATGATCAAGAAAGTGTGCCCTGCCGTGTACGTGTTTGGTAAGTATGTTTTAATGTTCTCAATTATTCTTTTTCTTCAATTTTTGTGTTCAACTTCGTCATAGCTATCAATAAATTTTTACTACCTTTCTAATTAAAAGCTGCTATCTATCGATGCTTCTCGAGATGAACGAATGATTTTTCATAACTTCCTGTCGATAAACATACGAGACAAATTAGGCTGGTGTCAGACATCTGAAGTAATACCGCAGTATGATGATGCTAACCAGGAATATGACTCATCTCTTATTTGGCAACAACAGGCACCTGTGACGTGAAAAAAAACAAGTAGGAGGGAAATCATCTTTTAGTTGTTTGCATTCCTTCCTTCTCTTACCTGAAAGAGAGAGAGAGAGAGTTTATCTCATATTGTTCGTTATTGTCGTTCTAAAATCGCAAATTGGTCAAAATTTTTAACACTGCTAGTCCTACAGCGCGTTCTTAAATTTGAAAATATTCTTTGCAGATGAACCCTTTTTTAAACTAATTTAAAGTTTAATTAGCCGAGGACACGCACATGGCATTAAGAATATACGTATCAAAAGTGGATTATTCTGATGCGACTTTAGTTGCACTACTCCAATCTATGTATAATGAAATATTGATACAAGAAATATCCGATTGCTGAATGACACTATCATATGTTTTGCGGAAATCACATCTATTTTCGACGAAAATAGTGAGTATAAGTTGAAGTGCCATGCTTTTGCGGCTCCCCTGTACCCCATGTGACGGCAACAGCGTTACTGATCTTGTTTTAGTGTTTTTATGCTGTGTATATTTATTTATTTTTCTCTTATTACGCTTGATTCTCTCTCTCTATAACTTTACTTTCAGCTTGGTCGCAGTTAGTTATCTAATTAACTTCTTCTTCTCCTCTTCTCAAAATGAAATAATTTTTTTGAGATGTATTATATATTCTTTCAATTCGATTGTTCCTGACAACCATTCCACTATACTTCGCTTCCAATCTATTCTACTTGCTTGTCTATTAAGTTCTCTCTTTCTGTCTATTTGTCATTAAATAAATTAGTGGATCTTCATCCACGCTGAATTTAATCCACCACAATATTATCGTTTGCCATAACAATTTATTGTCGCACCAGGCGTTTTTAATAGTTGCGCCTCGGTTTACCTAACTGAGCACGTTACACCTCACCCCCATTACAGACATAAAACATGAAAAAAGCAACACTTAGATGCGCTAATTAGGTAAAATTTTGGTACAAGTCGATTGCCCATGTTTGCCACTACTCATATCAGCCATTAAAATCTAATTTCACTAATTAGAAATCATTATAATTAGGATTTAGTATCTAATTAATTTTTGTTATTATGATAGTCCATAGTTACGATTGTCTGGCATATTTTTACTATTACAGACGTTAGCAACGAGTATATGTTAACATTAATGATTATCTACGACAGACTAAATACGTTAAAAACTTTTTCAAAGATGATTTACTGTTTTATTATCCGCGAATAACGATAAACAAAAAAATTCACGATAGATACTAATTGTAATTAAATACTGATACGAAAACATAATTCATTTTAAAATTTCAGTCGACCAAAAAACAAGTAAAAAATTTAATCGACGAATATTCTTTTTTTTAATATTTAAACAATACTTAAATATCAAAAATATAAATATAAAATATTCATTATTTGAACTGTTTATGATGATAATATTTTATCTATATATAAATGCAGTGCTTATCATTCAAATACTTTAACACATAATGCGAATTATAGATTGATTAGATTTTTATTATTCATATGTTCCATTAAGATGTAAAATATTTTAAAACTAGTGATTTGAATATGTCATTGAAACATGATTAACTAAATAACAAATTCAGTACACTAGCCTAGAGTATCTAAACTTGTTTTCTAATTTTATATAAATAAGACGCTTCAATTATTCAGAATTAACATTTACAGCTTCAATTCTATTGAAACTATTTAGATATAATAAATTATATTTGTTAACCGTATTATTTGTTTTCATCGCATTCCTAAAAACATTATGAAACTCATTCTATTAAAAGCAAAAACCCCTCCATTGAGTCAGTATCTATCTAAGCGATCCATAATGTGTGAGTCCCATGATGTTAGTCCCCACGGGGCTGCGCTGAAAAGCTTTTTTCCTTACAAACAAAAGGAAATCTCCACGAATATCGGTCCCTATTAATATCTGGATGTCTCTACCAGAAATTTTAATCCATACCAAAACGCTCTATGATTTTAGAAATGATTATTTACGATTTGAAGGCGTAATGATAAACGTGTCTGCCATACGGTTTCAATTAACGCTAACGCTTTTAGTTAATTAACTCGCATTAAATTAAATGATCCACCCCTACTCACACGGGCCATTATACCTCCGATCATCGTTTTTGGTTTGATTAGAATTAAATCCAAGTATATGAACGCAACCCATACTGAATCTGTAGCAAAAACTTCAAGAACAACTTCATACAAAAATGAATTCAGAAGATATACATCTTAGTTTATGTGCAGATTATGATAAAATGAGTAATATGAGCGTACTTTTTGAAAAGACAATACAGATTATTTAATTTCGTGAAG
The DNA here is from genome assembly GCA_905331475.1 of Rotaria socialis. Classification (NCBI taxonomy): domain Eukaryota; kingdom Metazoa; phylum Rotifera; class Eurotatoria; order Philodinida; family Philodinidae; genus Rotaria; species Rotaria socialis. The sequence goes on from CAJNYU010003026.1 coordinate 133,724, forward strand.
GAAGCACAAATTCAGTTCGTAATATTTTTAAACCTTGTCATATAATCACTATCGGTACGGCAGTTAAGTAAACAACCACTAAAAAAAGCTAGATGGCATTCGAATTTCACTCGAATCAAAACTTTAATTCATTAGAAATTAGCATTGTGCACATCACTTTCACAATCTAATGGATTTAGTTCTTTGTTTTTGTTTTGAAGAATTTAAAATGCAGAAATATTTTTTAAGCTTCCCTATAGTCAAAACTATCTCTATAAAAAAAACTCTATTCATCCGTTTCAACAATGTTGTGAAAGAATTGTTTCCATGATTGACTAAGTATAATCAACTGTAGATAAACACATCAATGTGGCTAGCAGTCCACAAATGTTAAAAATTTATCGAATCTTCAGTATTAAAAATAGATTCTCCTATGCATGGTGTTGATTTTATCGTCTAAATGACAAATAGACTATTATCGATCGAATTAAAATGGGTGAAAATCCTCAAAATGAACATTCGTAAACCACTATGAAAAATAATTCAAATAGAAATGAGTACAAGAATCGTGCGAATAAATAATCATAATTCCAGAAATTCATATATATTTTTCTGATGCTGTCGATCTCTTGGGCAGAGATCGGTCAGACATGTGATAAAATACCAATTGTAGGGAATTACAAAAATAGTGGTCTGTTTCTATCAAATATACGATGCAAGTTACACTAAACCTGATTAATGAATTATAGATCAAGAATTACAGAAACAAATTTGTTCTACTGTCAAATCATGTCGAAGTTTTCTAGAATCACATATTAATAACGTTCGAGTCTTTGAAAAAAGCTTGCACGGCATCAATGATTTGTGCTGCATGTTCAAGAAGTAACATATGAGTTGCACCGGGAATAATAGTCAATGTTGAATTTTTATATAATCGATGATAATGATAAGCATTATTCACCGGAATTAACGAATCTTTATCTCCCCAAATAATTAATACTGGTATATTTAATTTTGCAATAAATTCAATTGATGTTAATGAAGATTCAAAATCAAAATTTCTCAGTGTTGAAAATAAAGCTCGTAAATAGCCGGGATGTTGTTCCCAGCCTAGTTTAAATAATTTTTTATATTGTTCATAGGTTTCATGATCGGGAAAAGCCCAATGTGAACGTTCTTTTTCATCATCAGTATATTTTATTATATGTTTAAAAAGCATTGGACCAATAATAGGCAGGGATACAATAAACATACGACTTTTGGATGGTTTATTGAGATTAAGACCAGCTGCACAGCAAAGAATTAACTTTGATACTTTGTATGGATGAAGTTCGGTGAAACGTTGAACAATAGCTCCGCCCATGCTAACTCCAAATAGATTATATTTTTCATATGGAAGATTTAATGCATATAAAAGTTCAGCTAATTGACTAACGTATATATCAATATTCATCGGTACATCAGGAGAATCGGACCAACCACGACCATATAAATCATAAATTAAACACGGTTGATCATCCTTAACGAATTGTGGAAATATGTGTTGCCACATTTCCATCGGAGTTGAATAACCATGAACGAATATATTCAGTGGCAATGACGATGATCCCGAATGATATATGTAATGAACAGTACCGAATGAAAGCTCAACAAATTGATCAGGACCCATATTAGTTATCGAACTAGTAGAGGCTCCATCATATGGACGGGATAAACGACCTCGTCGGAAAGTAAGACGATCGTGGAGTGTATAAATAATTACGCAAAACAAAATAATAAACAATAAAATAATGAATAACATCTATAATTATTCTAATTTCTTTTTTTCATATAAACAATGTTAAAATCAATCGAAATAAAGCGAGGACTAACTTATTATAAGCAACATGTGGCAGTTTTCAAAGGTTAACAAAAGTATATTATTACAAAAGAAAACGATAACAGAGAAGAAAGAGTAGATAGTAAAATTGAAACTAACCAATAAAATAAATGCTTGTAGTTTTCAGCCGATGTTGATATTGCTCAGTGATCATGTGACTCATGACTACTATCTCACAAACATTATTCAGATAAAGTTTTAGATATCTGTTATGAGACGTGTTTGAATTGGTTGAATAAATAAATTAAGTTCATCAATAGTAATTATTCGTTTTATTTCAAGGTAACATCTTTATACACTTGTGTCATAATTCCGTTTGATAGCACAGAAGAAAAAAATAGACATATCTCCAATGAATATACAAGTTGAAATGACAAAAAAAAACATTTCGTACTACGGGCACAATGATAAACACTGGCGACAGTTCCGCAAGAAACGCAAATATTCAATTATTTTTATGGGGAATTTGTGCTTCAGTGATACCATATACTTCGATCAATTGCTAGAAAATAAAATCTAAGAAAACCACGATTATAGTAACAACAATATTCTTACCTCCCATTCGTCCATTGTGATTGACTAGAAAACAAAATGTCAAAGAATTAATGAGAGAAATTCTGATATTATAAGTACTAACCATAATCATTTGATTTGCACGTTCTGGCGGATTTTCAGTTTGACTTGCACTCATTGGTGTACGATTCAACGCCTTATCAGTTGGTTCTAAATTAAAAACAAAAACAAAAAATTATACTTTCATGAAATTCTCAATTTACCAAGTGCTGGTAGATTGACTTCATCTTGAAAAAGATTGACAAATCCTTCCTAAAAATGAAAAAACTGATAGAAATTTCTACGCGTTTCTCTAACTTTCTATACTTTGATAAGAAAAGAAACATGAAACATATTTTCAACAGTTTTTGCAAATGATTTTGGATTAATAACAAATTCGAAGTAATCTGCTGGACTTGAATCTGTCGCTTTATAACGTTCAACAAGACAACGTTTGATATGCATAATTTGTTTTATAGTTTGTTCACCGAGTTCAGAATTGAATTCTTTTACCTAAAAACAAGAACATGTATTATGAATTGCGATGTACGTTAGTGTGAAAATACTATTTTATGAAACTACAGAAAACTGATTGGCTAAAGCAACTTTCTTTAATTACTAGAAGCCGAAATCAACAGTTTGTTTATAGAATTTCATCTTTAAATGCTATGTCACAGCGAAAAAAACTCCTCCTGTTAATTTGTTTCTAAAAAGAATAATTACTTCTTCAGGTCGTGTACGTGACTTTTCTAATTCTTCCTGTGTTAGTTTTTGCTGTCGAACAGGTTTTGCACGCTGTTTTTGTTTTTCTAGATGTTCATTGGTAAATAATTTTGTAGGCAATCGACCATTCCTGAATAGATAAATCAATGCAGTCGCGAGAAAACATTGAAGATAAAATTACATCATAGAACTTGATGGAACGATATGATGAAAATTTCCAAATATTTCATAAAATTCATTTGCACTACCAACTAATTTCGATAGAATTTTCTCACATCTTCGTGCGAAATCATAAGCACGATCTAAACTTCCGGCTTCGTCAACAGCACGAATACGAATACTAGCTAAATTTGAAATAGTCCGTAATGTTGAAGCATCGAGTACACCTTCGCGAGGCATTTTAACTAAAATTTCAAAACAAACGGTTCTTTTCCATTTAATTCGCATGAATTATTTTTACCTTTAGCAAATGCTTCATCAACTTGATCAATTTTTTTCTCCAATGCATCATTATCTGGTGATGTATATAATTGTCGATTCGCTAGAAAAATGATGAATGTAATTCAGAAATTGACTCAACTATTGACATACTATTAAGTTCATCAATAAATTTTCGATAATCTAAACGAACTTGTAAACGTGTTTCAGTATCTTCATCAGTAGCCATTATCTAAATATGAAAGATTATCTCTATTGCTGAAAAATCATCTATTTACTTGACTACGACATTGAGTTTGACTTGTGTAACCATCATCATCATTATTATCTTGTTGTCGTTGTTTTTGCTGTTAATGAAAAACTATGAGCAGTTCGACGATGATAAACAATTACTTACTGTTGACTTTTGTGTTAATTTATTACTGACCATCATTGATGTGTTCGATGAATCAATCTGTAAATAAAAAAAGGATACTCTTCTCTTTTTTTTTCTTCTTTCGATCGATGAATTACATACCCAACGAATTCATTACGTGTACTCCAATCAAACGAAAAATGAGCATAGGTGTCACTGAATTATGTAATTCATATCATAAGAGTATCAAAAATGCGAATAATGTTATCGTGAAGCAAGGAAGAAATCTAAAGCATACTAGACATTTCTGTTCTGCATCAAGAGCCAGTCATAGATGAAAAAATTTAAATAAACTTTTCCTCGAGAAATCCGACTAATTTATTTCAAAATAAACCGATTTAGATTGCATTTTGCTTGAATGAATAAAATCTTGTTTTTTTTGGAAAGTTAGATTATGTTCATGCTTTCTCTCTCAGGTTGGAAAACAATAATAATATCTTAGGCCTTTTTCTAGATTAATATTGTTTTTTTGAGAATTCGACTAAAAATTGACAATTAGGTCTCATCATATGCAAAGTGCATTCCTAGATCTGGCAATTCTTTTCTTGAACAAACGTAATATATTCTTCCGGAAAAAGTCAATTTTCCTTGATTGAACTTAGTCTACAAAAATTTCTTGTTCTTGCATTTTAATTGTTGCAATACTAAACGATTGAGACTTAATCTTGGATCACCTCTAGAACACTAGACATATGTATACAAATGTTGTTGAAAACTTATGAATTGTATTTAACAATTAGAAAAATCACTCTTCCGTGTTATTTCTGAATGAGCAAAGTAAGATCTGCTGACCCTGGGCTCGATGAACATATCAAGGGGGAAAAGCTGATTCCGTGAGGGTGTGAGTGTGGAAGGATGTGAGTCCGTACTAATCAAACCCTCACCCTCGCTCGCACTTATATTGTGCATTCAAACTGACTTTGTACAGCTACACTCACACAGATGATTGACATTCGCACAAACATTCCTGTCCAGACCTCAAGACGAATATTCATTTTTACCTATTTCAGAAAAATCAAAAATTATATAAAAAATACAAAAAAATTATAATTTCCCCTCCAACATATATATATATATGTATATATGAATGCTCATTTGTTCGATTTGACTGATACCGTCAATAGCGAAAAGAACAATAAGATCTTTTTTTTCAATAGTTAAAATTGTCAATGACTGAAAAATGTTGTTATTCCTCTTCTTTCTTCTTTTCTAATGAACTTTCATTTGATTTTTTTCTCTATCTGTTTTTTCTAATACTTGGAAGTAGAAAAGAATATTTTATGTAAGAGAAAATGAACATTTGATAAAATAAATCACTTTCTTGTTATGAATGTTCACATTTTTCTCGTAAATGTATTATTTTAAGAATAAATATTTTGATGTATTATAAATGTTTTATAAAGAGGAGCGTCTAATATTCCATTACCAAAATTTTATTTGAATGACTTAGATTTCTTTTGGATTCTAGAAATTGTGTATAGATCAAATTTGACATGAGATTTGATCAATAAACGTTTGATTGCATTTAATTGATTAACTTTTATGAATGAACTTTATACAATCACAACTAAAAATATGAAGTAGAAGGATGTGTGGGTCTAAACAAAGAATTAATGCACCCACGCCTACATCCTTTTTTCTTTATTAAGCGCTACGTTATAAAATATTTGCAGTGCAGAAGTCAAAGTCAGTTGGGTCGCCGTGACATTGTAATGACCAGATCTAGATTACAGGCCAACGTGCAGATCAGACCAACAGTAAAGAGCACACTTCTCCAAGGTTGCAACGCCATAATGTAGGCCACAGCATAAAGTATGCGAGCGAACAAATAGATCGCACCGTAAACAATTGTTCTTGTAGCGTTACCATCAGAAAACGCTGCTGTTGCTAGCAACAGGATGAGAAAATACGTGTCATTTTCCGTATCATTGCCGATAATTTTGTTCACACGTACATCTTTGGTAAACTCGATTGTGCCAGGATCCACGGTGGAAGGTTGCACCTGTGCTCCTACCAGCTTACTGTCTTCGGGAACTCGAGTACCTGGCTGGAAAGGCTTGCGAGCTCTTGTTATAACGATCAAGAAAATCATTGCAATACGCCGGACAACCATCATGAGCATGAACCACGCAAATACAGTGTAGGGTTTGATGGTGGTGACGTCAACCATAATAGTAAGGCAAATGAGTGAATAGAAGTTGATCGAACGACAACTGTCACAGAATACGAATCGTTTAATTTAGTGCGTGAGCGCTCGAGTTATATTTGCTGATAAAGATGTCAATGTTTATCGTGTTCGCCCTTGTTCGGTTACTATCAAGAATGTAATCCTACAGGCTTGTTCTTCACACTCATATCAAACTCTTCTCTTTCTTTCTTTGCACACAAAACGTCACGACACATCATGACGAGACATTTTATTAGAGTAAAGTGCACACAGGCACGATATCTGCATCCATTCATAGCTGCCTCAGTCTTCCGAATTTTCTTCAACCTTTTCAGGATTGGACCAGTTTCAAAAAATAGTAAAATCAATCAATTGATTTTCATTCTTTATTCATTTTTATTAAACATCACACGTGCGTGAAGAAAAAGAGGCAGTATGACGAAGCAATTCAGAACAGAGATCAAACACAAGAAATCAAGCAGCAGTAAAAAGGTGCATGTATCACTACGATGAGTCATGCTCTAACACATGCGCAGCTAGACGTATTACAAATGATTCATATGTTGGGTGTGGGTGTGAGTATGAAAAGCAATTCTCACATCAACACCCAGCATTTTCTGACTGTCGCTGTTATTTTTGAAAACGAAGTTCATGTAATTGTTTTTTTAATGGAAGTATTTCTCTGAAAAATATAGTAGTGAATTCTCTTTATACATTTTTGTTTCTTTTTGCTGCATATTTTGAGATCCATTGTGTTCCCTGATAGTTAGTGTAATTTCTGTCTAATTGTTAGTGACATTGTAGTTTGAGAAATAATTCCGGAGAAATATTTTCAGCCGATTGGTGTTATGGCCCAAAAGAAAATTTTGAGATGAGCATATACGAGTCTAGATATTCCCAACTAGGCTGATCGGTTCCGACTGGGAACCGAGTCAAGTCCGATTGCTGGAATCGCCATCGGTTAGTACAGTCTAATATCATGAAATATTCATCGGAATCCGACTCTCGGATCCGTTACTGATTCCTCAACCGTGAGTCCCATTGGATATTGTCGGCTGGGCGGATCGTACAAGATCCAATGCGACTCAACATCGGATTCATTCGCCTGTGATCATACCAATCGCCATAAATATCATAAAATAAGAATTATTCAATCTATCAGATATCATATTCAGCAACAAATACGATCGATCCAACCATGATCACACATACAATGGGATTCAATGTCTTTTCAAATTAAATTTAGTAATCAGATTATTATGCAGATATTTTTTTTAATCCATCTGTTGAGACCCCGGAAGAAGGTTGAAACTAGTCGTGGTAGTTCTAGTTCACACTGGCGCCCTCACTCTCAATAAGAGAGAACAATTCTGCTGATATCTCACTTGGTTGGACAGACAAAAATATCTATCTCTTTTTCACATGTAAAATTCTTTCTTTCAGAAAAGGGAAGAATAAGTGCTCGGTAATAATTATTGTTTCTTTTCTACTCATTATATTTCTGCATATTTCTTTTCAATATATTTTGATGCCTATATTTTAAAATATATTTTATGCTTTGCTAGCGCCAGTCGTATTATCCAATAACAAATATCAACTCATCGTAGATTGAATTCAGCGCATAAATCGTCTATTGATTTTCTTGCATATTTGTTGTTCCATTCGAGCACACGTGTTTTATAATTTTCTCTATTTTGATGATACAAAGCAGCTTTTTGGGGTGAAATCGGATGACTGTAATTAGGTTCTGTTAGCAGGTTCACTAGAGCTTCGAGAACTTTGCACATTTTAACGCGTGTAGACCAAGCGGTACCTAACAATTCGTGACATATTCGACCATCGCCACTGATGTTGACATGATAGATTCTAGTGTAGAATCTCAAATTGGGTGGAATACTAGGATATTGATCAGGAAAAGTAACATATAAAAGCCAGCGACAATTTGCATATAAAGTATTTGGTGGACCCTAGAGTGTGATGATAAAGTGAACTAATCAGTTAATATATTCACAATTGCAATTATAGGTATCAAATTCTTTAGAAAACTTTGAGTAAAAAGGACAGAGCAGTAGTTTCAACAATGAATTGATAATTTGTCAATCTCTATTTAAACTGTTGATGTTGACGTTAGAAGTTGATCAAGGTTCATGAATTCTTAAAAAGCTGCAACAATCTACGAAAATCGAATGAAAACTATGGTAATTTATATCGACTCAAACGGAGGGTGTGGGCCAGGGTTCTCAAACCTCCTGATTTCTTCTGATTTTGTTTTTTTTTGTCGAATTCACATATATTTTCGAAGAAAATCGTGAGTGTAAGTTAAAAAGCGAGATTTTTGTGGCTTCCCTTCCCCATTACAGACATTAATGACTTTAAATTGTGCTAATTAGGAGCTACACTACTTAGGTTACTATTTCTTGAGGGTGTGTGGGTGTGGATGTTTGGATATGGGTGTGGCGAGCTTCACTGCATTCCCATCCACATCAACTCCCAAACCCACCCTATATTTATGTTTAGACGATATCATACGAAGCGTCATACAAAGCATTGACTAGGAAGCGTTTTCTTGAGCTAGAAAAAGATGGGCTTCTACGAAAATTGCAACACGAAACCTTTTCTCTGCTAAAAAAAATAGTGTTATACGAAACCTGTTCGTACGAAACTAAAAAAGGGTTCAGGATTCGTTTCAAATCTCGAAACCTTTTTTTAGTTTCGGATGGCACCTTTTTTTCAGTGTCCTATAAGAAAAACAATATTAAATGTGATATTGGCTTACCTCAAAGATTATCTTCCAAAAATTGATGTCAACATCGCTGACAAATAGGTGGATCCCTTTCATTTGAGAAGTAGCGACATTGTTTGCTTCAATCTTGATGCGCGCACGACGACTACCAGCTGTGAGTATTCTCGGTTCGTCAGCTGTTCTGCGCTGAGGTTGAAACCTACTTGCGGTAGCATACAATTGATCAGGAGGCTCCTGTGTTGGATAATCAACACGATGAGCTCCTGCGTTTCTTTCTAAAATGTTTCGTCTTTTACGTGCTTTAACCCACCATGCTGTTTCTTGTTCAAATGTCATAGCCAAATCTGCAGGCTCAATAAATCTATTACAATACAAATTACCATCAGTTTCTTGGCATAGACTGCGAGCTTCTAGATGCCGTTGACGATCGTTGTTATTTCGAAGTTGTCGGGTATCTGTCACAAATGACACTAGGTCCATGACAGTTTTTTTACGAGATTGCTTTATTCTCTGTTTAACTTCTCGTGCCGTTGTTTTACTTCCCCAGTCGACGCCATCTGAAATACAAATAATTAGCTGATTGCAATCAGAAGTGACAGGATATTGTTTCGCGTATTCATCCATGGTATTGAGAGCTAATATAAGCGCATCATACATATGTGTATATTCGTTCTTGAAATTAGGAATCTGGTTAATCTCTTGTTCGAACGTATCGGGATCTTGTGTTGGATAACAGCGTATAGTTGCTTGTGAACCAAAAAGAATAAGTCCTATGGCATGTGGATGTGTTTGCCATTGCAAGTTATCACTTAGAATGAACAGTACTGCTCGGCTAAGCTCAAACAGAGTAGGAAGATTTGCGTTATTATGTGCGTGTGTTCTGAACATGGATGCACTTACATCTAGTAGAACCATCGTTATTTGCTCGACCGATCTGGTATTTAAGATAGTAGGCATAGTTTTAACTTGCATAATTTGAGAGATAAACGATGATAGTTGAGGATCAGGTCTCTCAGGCTCGACTTCATAAATATCGTTTGCATTGAGGATTTTTTGCTCATTGTCCCTCGTTGGCCCAAAGGCATAGACATCATAATCAATCATATTATTGCTACACACTCGTTGTCGTCGTGAAAACGCAATACCCACGCATCGATCTTTTAACATGATTAGTTGATCACGAAATTTGTTGCGAAGCTTCTCGCGGGTGATCAAAGTAAAGCACTCATAGCGATGATGCATTATATCACATATTTCATTAACTTGAATATCAGTTATGGGTTTGATGGGATCTTTTTCGTTTGTTTTAAAGAGGTCTATAAAGTATGATTCGGCAGTGCATTGACGTCCAAAAGTATATAAACATGGATTTTTCAGATGTTTGATTAAGGAAAATATATCGACATGACGAATGCTATTGTCATTCCGTATTTCTTGATGTTCGTAAAGAGTAACACAATTAAGAGTCAACTCAGCTTCGGTCGTTGGATCATTAAAGTAAAAACTTTGAAAGGCATCACTATGCCGTACCAGTCCGAGTTCTACACATGAATCTTCTTCTTCTGATTCTAAGTCACACTGGTGGAACATCCAGCATATTAGATAAGGTATAAAAATGCCTGCTAAACTTTCCTCAATTTTCTTAGGACGAAACTTAACTAGGAGAATCAGAAGGCTATCAATCAAGATTTTCTTCTCGTAGACAAACATCGCACCAATCATCATGTGTTTAAGTGCTAGCACAGCAGGTCGAAAGAGATACTTGCGCATTTGTAAGAGAAACTGTGCCTCAAGCGCTACCCGTTTGCCAATTTCTTCTTGCACCGGCCGACTAAAGTATTGATAAAGGACGTACATGGTGCTAAGCATCATTGTCTGCGAAACAGTTACTTGTGGCGTGCAAACACAAGTTTCCCACCATTCTGAATGAGTAAACAATTCCTTTGGATCAGTCTCATAAGTATACATGTCTCTACGGAATTTATGTTTCAATGTATATGCGTAAAAATGAATTGTCTTTTCATTGTCTGATTGACTCGTTGAGGGCATCAAACGAAGAAAGGTGCCAATGAGTTCGTCATCAGTGTTTGTTTTCTCGAAGATGTGCATACGATGTGTAAATAAGAGTAATAAATGTCTCTCTTCAGAACAACCTTCATCCTCCAACACCTTCCAAATACGTTGACGTAAATCTTTGAGTGAAGCATTAGTCAATAGTCTGATAATGTATACATTAGTAAGGGTTTCCACATTTACTGCCACTTCATCTACATAAGAACCACTAATCGATCTTTCTGGTGAAGTAATAAGTCTCTTTTCAGTACGCGATCTGCTTACGCTTCTAGCTCTTGAATCTGTTACTCGTACATCCGGTGCATAACTTGCATTTACTTGTGATTCATTCAATGTTAATTTCTTTCTTTCATTGCAATTGTTAACAGGCGGTGTACTCTTCATTTGATAAAGGTTGTCCGTAGTCGAAGCATCTGACGTATTCGTTATCAATAATGGATTTTGATTGGCCGGCGAGCGTCGATCTGAGCCAAAATAAGTATACGTTTCATACTGTTATTTTCAATGAAGATAATATTCCTACTTCATACTAAGTATGTACACTCATGACAAGTTTTCTAGTCTCGATATGTTGTATTATTAAAATTGCAAACAAAACTTCATTATATCTACACAAATATGAAGTACAGTAATATAAGATGACAGTGGACAAGATTATTTTCCGGTTTCAAAATATTTCAGATTTTTTTATTTCTGTCATACAACATCAATAGTATGAAAAATGTTATAAAGGCTCGCTTTACGAAACCTTAATCAAGTGAATTACAGAAAGAAAAGCGCTACTCTAGTAGAAAGGCATAAAGCAAGTGTTGCTTTCGAAAAACAGAAATGTTAAAAGAATAAAACAATGAAAGTACCTAACAGCAAAGTAAAATTTATGTCTACAATTTCTACCAAAAAATGACGAGCGGGTGGGGCTTTTAGTTACAGTTCTGATAATCATTATTATTCCTTCAACTTAGATTAAGATGAGTTGATATTCGATAAACACTACTTGTTTTCTGTAGAGGTTTAAATATGTTTATTATACTGAGGTTAGCATGGTATCTTACCTGTTTCCGACGCGGAGTCTTCTACGACATTTTTTGACTTTTCAAGGTTGGATATGGCTCTCACTGAAGTTGGTGTTTGTCTGATTTCTGTTGTCGTTACTGATGAGCGATGATGATCAGATGGCTTCAACCCAAATCCTTTATTGACAGTTTTCCTTCGCAAATATTTATCTTTTTCGTTGTCTTCGTCAGTCGAAATTGATGACGTCGAAGAAGATGATCTATTATGCATAGACATAGATTTAATTGAAGATGTTCTTGATCTAATTGTTGACACTTTGGTGATCTGTCGATAGCCAGGATTCGACACTTCTATAAAATTGTCATTTCTCGTATTTTCATCAGTATCATCATCATTCGAAGTAGATGTTGACGAACGCCGCGATTGACGTGCCTGTCGTGAAGATGCATCCACTGTATCACACAATTTTCTATCAGGCGATTCTCGAAAGGACCGCTGTGGCTTTGTTGAAATACTTCTCGGTTGTTCTTTTTCCGTCCAGTCATCTACGGGTGACAATGGAAGTGAATATGTTTCCCGATGTACATAGGAAGAGCTTTTACACGTATATTGGCTACTTTTGAAGTCATCATCGTCACTCTCACTTTGAACAGGAGTGTTGCTAAAACTAATTGATGTGGCGAATCCTGTATAAACTGATTTGGATTGAGAACGAGCTATTCCAGCGTTGGGACGAAGAAATTGCGGGTCCATAAGGTCTTCGACTTCTGACAACGGAATTGTTTCACATGAACGCTTGCAGGGATTATATGGGTGAGGTTGTTTAGAATTCGCTAGATTATCGTCATCAATTATTGTCTTAGAGCAGCCTACGACAGAAGCGGCGCGCAAAGCGAACGAATCGCCCACATCATGATGGGAAACCATCGCAGTTTTTGGTCGCTTCTTGTTTTCATTGGTATCGTTGTGCCTATCTAAGTTCCTGTTTGTATTATTATGTGATCTATCTGGAGATGGTCGATTAAATTGAATTTTGCTTAGGTGAACAGTTGGTGCCTCAGTATAAGGTTGATCAGAAAGAGGTTCAGTGGAATCTCGGCGAATACGTACGGAATTCGCTGTATTCAAACGAAGATCGATAAATTTTTCATCGTCTTCTAAAATTGCTCCCTTGTAGGTGAGTTTAAACTTATAAAAGATGGAAAAGCGTTGTCTAATGGTAGATTTAAGTTCTTTCACTTGTATATAAGCTTGGGGAACAGATAATCTATAGATTTTCCCATCAACCTCCAATACATATGGATACGCACCCGAACTGTTATTCGTCATTCAAAGCAACTAAAATGAAAATTTACATTATAAACATTTTGTAGTCAAATTAGTACAGCTTCGACGGTTTTTTTTTATCGTCGACTATTATTTTATCCTAACTAACTGTGTTAATAGTGACTCGATTAATTAACCCCATCTGAATTGGTAATCCATACACCCACACCCACACTCGCACTCACACCTGCTGATATCTGTTTGAACAAGGCAACAGATTTAATTGACTTGGTTACCAACTCAGACGGGGTTATTAATTGAGCCACTGTTAACGTAGTTAGTTAGGACAAAATTTTATTCGATATTTTTCGGTTAAGATTTGTATTCGGCGAAGTTGGAATCGGCGAAAAACACTCACACCCACGCCCGACCCCGATCACATTTGGTCGTACTTTTTCAAAGATCTGCTGCTGAAGTTTTATTTGTTAAGAGCATGTTATGGGTGTCAATTTACAGTTTATTTTATTTAAATTAAAATGTGACACCCCTAGAGCATGCTGAAATCTGATTGGTTTGAGAAACAAAATTTTAATATTATTTTTAGAAGCGTTTAACCCTTTCATTCAGAAAAGGGAATAACCACTTTCAATACTTGAGGTCCGTGATTAAAAGTGTTGAAAATATTAAGCCTACTCGCCATGAATTACAGATTATTACTTTTCTCTTTAGAACAACTCTAATTAAAAACCATTTCGATAAGCGCTTTTGCATGAAGATTATCGCCCAGAAAATTGGTGATAGATGAAAAGATTTCACCAAAGCGAAGAATCATAAATGGCGCTTACTGTTAGGAGAGTGAAATAAAAAACATCTCGTACATGAATCACATAATTTATATCCGCTCTATTGCTACTATAATTATTCTTATTGTGTTACTAAATGTTTTTATTTTCTATATGCTAACGTTAAATGTTCTTATCTATCACTATGTTCTGCTTTACTCTATTGTTAAATCTTTCACTTTTTCTTTCTTAACAATCTTATTACTATATAAAGCTAAATTGTTATTCTTTCGCGTTTTTAAATAGCTTAACTGGTGTTATATAGATATGTAATATATCTCTTTATCTCTTTCTTTATTTTTATTTATGTGAACCTATATATGGCACATTAAAACAAATAATAAAAAAAAAACGAAAAATCATCTTTGCCATATCTACACGAATGTTGAAATTCATCCACTCTTATAGAATATCAACTCTTAAATAATCCTGATGTCTCCCGACAACGAACTACATTCATTCGATAACTTTCGTTGCTATATTCTTCGATGGATATGTGAAATCAATTATAAAAGCTATTTTTGTGGGTTGTTTAGTTTTCAAATGAAGTTAACACGTTGATCGAATTCATTTGCTTATATTTATCAAGGACTCTGCCGAAATTTACTGTTGCTATTCGATTGGGTGTGGGCAGGCGTTGTCGTAACTTGGGATCGTATAAGTGAAAAGAAACGTTTTTGATTAAATGTTTACGTACTCAAGCAGGTTTATTATTTACTTATGCTGCCTGCATATAAAATTTGTTTTTTAGAATACAAAAAAATTATAAATTTCTGCATCGTTCTTCTATAAATAAAAAGAAACAAAGAAGAGTGGTCAAATAATCAGGCTTTTAAAGCAGACTGAAGCTTTGGTAGTGATAGAAATTTTGTCAAAACATTGACTATTGAAAGTTGCTAACGCACATCAATCTACTGTACTGTTTCACATGATTTTTGTATTGACTGTTAGATATATTATATGCTCCACATTTCATACTCAAAATAATGTTGCCATCAAACGTTGAAAAAGTCGGATTTATTCTCGGGATAGATGATTGATATACTGTTCGATTTTCTCACTTTTTACTGATTTTACGCAAATTTATTACCTATCAGTAAGAAGATAAACTGAAAAGCGATGTCAAGGGTACGAAGAAATGATTGAAAATCTGAACGTTTTTCTCCACATTAAACACAAGTTTAATTACTTGGAAACAATGCATGAATACTCACCGTCTGATCTGATCGAAAAAATATGTAAAATGAGTAGTAACAGTGTAAGGAAGTATTTGTAATATTAACAATAATATTTCTAATGAATAGGGATTGTGTATCAAGATATATAGAATTGCGTATATCAAGATAATTAATGTATATCAAATTATCAAAGCTTACAAGTAGTACAACCAAAAGTGTTTGGATAATACCGAATTGCAATACTTTATTGAATAATGAGTTTAAAATGAACACGACAGCTGTACCGCTGATAATAACATATCTGTGTTACACACAATAAGATTCTTTGTATACACACTAATTCTCTGTGTATGTTTCTCAGTTCAATTCAAGTCTAACTATTTTCCGACTACGTTCTACTGCTAGCTACTCCTAATCAACTCTTTCCAAGAGTAACACCGAACTGATACGATGCCCCTATTTCATATATCTCGCGAGCTTATGTACAAGTGAGAGAATACAGAAAATATAAATAGGAAAGACAAACAGAAAGAGAGTGGGAGAGTGAAAGAGGGATGTCAATCAAGTAGTTCGGGTAGTTATAAACATAAAGAAAATTCATTTTCACTTTAAAAAATTAAGTTGCAGTAAATTGTTTTAATTAAAGTACTTTAAAGTTAAAGTGTCACCTCTACTCACTACCTCTGTTCAATAGCGAATAAGAAACGCCTTTTTAGCATACTATACCAAGTAATGACAACCAACTATGCTCATGAAACTTTACAAATGCTACTTTCCTACTTCTAGAAGCGTTACGTATGCCCTTCGCACTTGCTGTTTGTTGAATACTTCTCCTATTACATTTTGCACAATGGCTGCATTTTAATATTCATCTTTCTGCATCTTGTTTTTTTTCGCTTTTTTTTCAACAACCCACTTCCTTTCGAAGAATTGTGCATAGCAACACAAAACATTCAGGTGAACCACACCCCACGATTAAATGAAAAAACGAAAATGCACGCGAGAAAAATATGATCGTTTCCAATGTAGTGTTCCGTTTTACTTTGCTCCTTTGTCTTTAATTTATACATAGGTTTTATTTTTGACGTTCTGAACCGCTTTCAAAAAGATTTTTTTCATCATGACATAAGCCCGTTTAAGGTAGATTCGACAAATAAAAACTTGTAGCTATTTTTGGCGATAAGGAGGATAAAGAATTAATATGATTAAAAGTAGTTATTTTTCAATACACTTAATACTATGTTACACTCTAAAAAAAATAGGTTTAATAACGAACTGCAGCGATTCAGTACATTTGATCTGAAAGATTTTAGATTCGGGAAAGTGAAAATCGTTTCGTAGTAATTATACAAAACTTTTATAAGTGCAGAAGAAAAGGCAGGGCTTCGTAATTTTTCAACCAAACTTTCTATTAGTTCTGCGAACTGGTGTATGGTTTCGCACATGAAATGCTTATCCTTTGTTAGTTTCCGGAAATTAAATGAAGTTTCGTAGTATATCGATCAAATGACTGATGATTCCGATTTCTAGCCGAAAGTTCCGTCCTTCTTATCCTGACCAATGATAGGTTTCGTGCAATACTAGAAGTTTTAGAATTGTTTGTACTGAACTTTTCGTCTTCATATTATTGATCTTATGGCTTCGTACAAACCATACGAAACAATTTGTAGTTCTCTACATTTTCTGGTGGTTTTACAATTTTCCTAAAATAACTTTGCATCTTTCCTTGATGAATTTTTCGGCTCGATACACTTAGTACAGAACCATTTATGGCTTGTGTATGTAAACATAGTTTTTATGCTTCTTTTTTATCAATGAAAGATGCTTTAGTGGCAACTGTAATACATGGCTCAAAATATATTTATTTTAGAAGCGGTTGAAAAACGAACAAAATTAATTTTCAAAAAAAAAGCATAGCGCTTCAGTCAAGATACTGAATAGATTTTTTTCTAGGCCAGGCATCAACAGTAAACATGTCATATCCCTTGTCCATACTCGTGAATAGGTGTGGGTTTGGGTGTCACTGTCTCGTTCGATCTCCTCACGTTCACACCCTACTTAATAAGTTTTAGTATCGTTTCTCTGAAAAACTTTTATTCACGTTTAATGTTTTTTATCTCATAAGTAGGTTTGCTTGTTTGTTTTCCTTTTAAGAAATTTATTTGATAGGTTTCAGGACGTCCAGAAAGCTGAATGTCAAAAGTTGATGATCCTCGACCAGATCGATATAATTGAAATGCTTGCTCAATCTTATTTTCTACCATTTGTTCATAACGTGCCCAAGTGTCATATTCATTGCAATAAAACCAATTTCGATTATTTGGTAATTCTCTTACTAGCCGACGATCGATCGCTCGTTGACAAGATGTTTTCGTACTTGTTTGTGTATTTTTTTGAAAATCAATTTTATATGTTTGAGAAAGATCATTTAAATAACGAGTCAATAATGGAGTTTCGATCTCAGAAGGCCCATCATGTAGTTTCCAATGTTCATAAATTTTTTCTAGTAATTCATTCATAATATCATTATACGGTTCAAATTGTCCATTATCTTGCTGACAATACCAACAGAAAGGTGCAATTCAAAAAGTTTCTTTATCAGCATAGTAAGGTATTTCGACAGGAAAAGGGTAAGGTTGCTTAACAGCATTTTGTCCATAGGTGACAATTAGCACAGGTAAATTAAAAGCATATGTCCAATCTGCTGGATTATCAACAACATAACAAAAGTTTTCTTTTGTTGTAACTTGTGTACAACGAAAAATAAATCCGATAATCATTTGACTAAATCCTGCTTGACTACCTCCTTTCTGACAATAAGCATGTGAAATAAGTGCTGTTACTCCAAAGTATTCACCACGACCATAGACTTGGCCTGAACGACGTTTAGGATCAAAGCCTGTTTGACAGATGGAATCAATTGCATCCAACGGTGATCCATGATAAGCAAAGAATCCTTTAGCTAAATCTGGTGGAGAAGAATAACCTAATATTTCGTTACCTTCATAAAAACGTGATAAGGATTTATATTCTTTCCTAAGATAAGGATTTTCATCGATTCGACCAATTGGTTGTACTGTTGGATCAAATGGCCAATTATCTTTCACAAATTTTCTTGCAGCAGAGAAGAGTCTCGACAAGAACGGATGACGTTTCTTTTCTTCCACAACTTCAGCACAAGTCATTTCAATATGAAGTTCATCATTGATCACTTGACATCTAGGACAAACATTTTGGCCACAAGTTAAACAAGTTTGATAACCATTATTAAGTTTAATTAGCCCATTACATTCAGCATTAGGACAAAAAACCCGATCATCCTGTTGAGGATTTGTTGTTAAATAATGTTGAATGGAACTTTTAAGTAAAGGCAAAAGCAATTGTTCATGATTACTAAAGATAATTTGAATATCACGAATATGAATATTTGATTGACAAGCTTTACATCGTAACGGAAACGTATGCGATGCAGCAAGAGTTTGAGCAGCACATCGACAATAAGTATGTCCACAGATTCGAAAAAAACTAGTAGAAATAGATGATTTCTGTTGACAAAAAACACATCGACGTTCTATTCGTCGTGTTCCAAAACGTATCATATCACTATCATCATCATCATTTTCTTCTTCTTCTTCTTCTTCTTCTTCTTCATCACTTCCTATATCATCTGTGTTAGCAGTTATCTCATTCAAAAGTTGTAGAACTTCATTTTCACAAATGTTCATATCTGTCAATGAGACATTTGGTTTACCAATGATTCTAATCGTCGCTGTTTTTGAATTGAATGATACCGAACAAGATTTCGATGACCATCGTGAAGCAATCTCTTGCAATTTAACTGATGCTGATTTTTGTTGTCGAAAGAATGTTGCTACGGTTGCACTGAGTTCAAGTTCACGAAAACGACAATCGAAATCATCAGAATAATCAGCAATTCGTCGCATTAATTGTCCTTGAGATGTTTGTGGACCACGAATTTCAACATTTGTACGATATTTATTCGGATTGATTACTAAGGACAATTCGATAGCCCATTTTTGTATTTCACCAATTTCTTCCAATTCACGAAATAATTGTTTCTGTCGTTCTGTATTCAATTTAATGTTGATTGGTGCAAACGTTTGCGCAAGCATTGAAGCAGCTAGACTGGTGTTTTGTGGATTTCCACGATTGAATGTACAACGTTTACCAAAGCTTGGAAGATTTTTACATTTTAGTTCAACACGAAATTTCTTGCAAATTTCGTCGATCGTCTGTTGAAAAGTAGGATATAAATCTGTTCGATAAATAGTTGTTGTCGCTGTGCTATCGATGGTCCATTGTGATGTATCGGAAGAATAATAAATAGGAGTGGACCATGCCAAGTTCGTACTTGTTCTTGAAGAGAATATCTGTAGAGCTACTTCACGATTGATCATGGTGACACGAAAGATATTTGTAAGAAAAGCAGATGGGTGATTGTGTCTTATGTTAGGATCATCATTCTTCATTACAGTAGTTCGAACAAATTTTTGTTTTAGACCTCTCTTTCCGATAATAGTTATTGGAAATATATTGTAACACAGTTGCGAATTATAGATGATTGCAGCTTGATCCCGTTGTTCATCATTATGGAATGTTATTTTTGCCCATCCAGTTGCATTATTTTTTGTAAGTCCAACATAGATATATTTTGGTGTAAGACCATTATGAACTTCAAGACATTGCCGAAGATCAGCTTCATTAGTATTGTTTGGTAGATTATTTAATTTGATAAACGATTCTACACGAGATTTTTCATTTAATTGTATACATTTCATTACAATATCAGCACCGTATTTGTTAATAATATCTTCAACAGTGACATTTGCTGGAGTTTGAATTACAAGTTCTCGACCCCAACTTTCTTTTTCGCTATCACGATATCTTCTCAAATCATTGTCCTGTTCAATGATATAATAAGAAGGAATTTTGTCTATCGCTCGTCGAAATGTATTTTCATTTTTGAAAATAAGACAGACATGTTTATTTTGATTATTATAAGTGTTCTTTTGGGTGTCGATTTTTGGAGTATAAAAAACATGATTTTCAATTTCGTCCCATTCGATATCAGTGATACTTTTAACCCATGCCTTTAAATCATTCGTTGTCTGACAAGGAACATTTTGAATATTAACTCTTAATGTATTAGTCATTTGACTGATATATGTACATATGAGACCACTTTGAAAATTTGCTTTAATTGGTCCACATTCTAATAATTGATAAGCATCGAAAAGTTTTTTTAATGTTTTATCGTAAATATCTTTAACTATAGATGTAATGGCTAATCTATCTGCTTCAAGGCCCCAGAGAATAAAACGGCATTGAAATCGATCGTAATGATAAACGAGCCATTTTGCCCATGATTCCGAACGATAAGTGTTCAGTTCTTGACGCATATGATACGCAAGTTCAGAGCCAATATTCTCCATCGTTATCAAATTTCGCATTGCGGATTGTACTATGACATCTGATCTGAGTATGGGATGAAGTCTTTCGATAATATACCTTCCTGATGGTAATTGAGTGATGGTCATTGCAACAAAATGTTGATAAAGTTCACGATCTGTATTAATATGCAGTTTTTGCATGAATGTACTTGTGTTAGTTATATTGGCACGAATATCGGTAGATACTAAACGAACACCTTCAATTGGTAATTGTGGAACAAGTAAATAACCACATTGTTCAGGAAAGAATCGAGCGAGTTGGGTACCAATAATACTAATAAGATTTTGTGGCATTTTATCACCAGACTGTAACCAATGAGCATTTTTTATCTGTTTTATAATCGATGTACATGAAGCATCAATATGTTGAAGAATTTTGTTATTTAAACTATTTTCATTACTATGCTTTACGCGACATATACAATATCTAATTAGTTTGTTACATTGTGAGCATTTACCTTGAATTTCTGTTCCACCAGCATTTTTCCATGTATTGTAAACTGAATGAAGATGAAAAAGATCACTTTCATGACTATGTGCTTGAAGAGCAATACGTGTTTTTGCGTCTTGTTTCTCTGCGCCCATAAAGAAAAGTGTACCTGGTGCTGAAAGTATTGCAACTATAGCAACTGCGAGTTCTAGAAGACTTTTATACTCTGTGTAAATCTCTATGATAAAAGCACTAAGACGTGGATCAAGTCCAAGTTCGGTAAATAGTTCGCCTCTTTTTGTAATTTTTTGTTCATCCATACATTTGAGGTTAATAAGAAGATCGAGAGAATTATTGATAATATCAGTATATGGTTGATCCATAAATTGAAATGTTTTCGGATTAAGATTAAGTCGAACGAGTTGTAATAGAACAAGATCAAGTGATGATCGTAGAATTTCTGGTTCAATATTTTGTCGTTTTAATTCTATATCTTCATATAAACGTACACAATGACCAGACGCCGTGCGTCCAGCTCGACCTTTCCGTTGATCAGCTGATGAACGTGAGATACGCACAGTTTCGATAACTGTAAGACGCCGTTGAACATCATAGCGAGCTTCTTTTGCCCAACCGGTATCAATAGCTAATTGAACATTTGGAATAGTTAATGATGTTTCGGCGACATTTGTGCAGAAGACAACCAATCGTTTGTCTATTTCGTTAAATCTAATCACTTTTTCTTGATCTTCAGGTGATTGTGATCCATAGAGTGGAAGTGCAATACAATCACGAGGAAGTTTTGAGTTAAATATTTTCAATGCGCGTTCAATTTCACCTTGACCAGGAAAAAAAACCATTATATGTCCATTATGTTGAGGATATAGATCGATGACCACAG
The DNA here is from genome assembly GCA_905331475.1 of Rotaria socialis. Taxonomy (NCBI): domain Eukaryota; kingdom Metazoa; phylum Rotifera; class Eurotatoria; order Philodinida; family Philodinidae; genus Rotaria; species Rotaria socialis. The sequence continues at coordinate 155,795 of CAJNYU010003026.1, forward strand.
GAACTATATGGTTTTCAATAAGCTTCTGATCCAAACAGTCACCTGGTGGTGCCTTGTTATTAATAGTAACAGGGAAGAGTTGTCCTTCTACTTTGAGAGTTGCGCTTGTTGATCGATTGAAAAACTGAAGAAAACAAACTGGATCAATGGTAGCCGAAGCAATAACAACATAAAAATCAGTGGGACGTTTTGCGAGCAGAATTTTAGCAATACCAATAACAATATCTGTATTTAATGAGCGTTCGTGCGTTTCATCGACAATGAGAACACGTATGTGCTTCAAATCAAAATCACGCTGACTTTGACGAATAAGTGTAGTGTCGGTCATGAACATAATATCAGTACCTTTTACTCGATTTTCATTTCCGACCTGATATCCAACAGATTCACCAACTGATTTCCCATCATATTCTTCGGCAACACGACGAGACAAAGAAATAGCAGCAACAACACGTGGTTGAGTACAAACGACAAGTGAACCAAAATGTTCAGCAGCATATTGAGGTAACTGGGTACTCTTACCACTACCGGTTTCAGCAGTGACAATTAAAACACGCTCAGATTGAAGACGCTGACAAAATTCCTCTCGGCTAGATAGAATTGGTAATCGAGCCTTCTTACGATCTTCCATTCTTTGCTCAAGAGTTTTCAAATCTTTTTTTTTGGTCTGTTGATTCTTGTTTTTGGTGTTGACGTTAGTAGTAGCTGCTCCTGTTTTTTGCTGTAGATTAATATTGCGATCGAGTGAATGAATTTTCAAACATTGCTCGTCTTTACATTCACTTCCTAATTCGCATGGATTCCATTCTAGTTGATGGAGACGCGTACAGTTAATGTTTGAACATATATGGGATTGATCACATACCGATGGTCGTTCGGGTGGATGGTTAAGTTTACACAAAAAATCCCGACAATCAGCTCCAAATGGGCAGAGTAATCTGATGCGCTCTAATGGATGTAAACATAAACAAACGAGATTTGTACAGTTTTTTTCGTGAGGACATGGTCGAGCTCGAGTATGTGGATGCAGTTTTGGACAGTTCCATAATTTGCATTTAGCACGGAGAGAACATTCCTTAGGACGCGTTTCAGGATGTAATAATTTACAATTAATAGCTTTGCAACGACTACGATCGCGACATTTTGCTTTTCGTTCAGAAGGATGACCAGCTGTACATTCATAATCTTCACATTTTTCTCCATTCACACAAGGGTTCCATCCGTCTGGATGATCGAACCTACAATCCACATTAGAACATTTGAAACCATTACTACATAGTTGTGATCTTGCATTCATCGACTGGGTTGAGTTGATCGAGTAGGACGAACTTGTTGACGAGCAAGAATCACTTCGAGTACGACTGAAGCTATGCGAATGCGAATTTTTACACGATTCGTAATCTTGATTCTTCATTAAATTTCTTGTTGAAGGTAGATCTGAACGAAAACATTCTCAATTCTTTTAATTTCGAGAGCACCTCAATCTTTGAACTATGCACAATAATCTAGGAAACTGAGTTATATTCGTTGTTTTTTTTCTATAAAGTAGGCGAGTTTCCAATCCAAAAACAACTTACTCGATGTCATTGTTTGTTGAAATAATAGATCTCGCTTATGTTGGTATTGCAATGTATTTCGATTTCTGTCAGGATGATGTCGTGGTGGCAGTAGTTTTTGTGAACCCGTTGCCACATCATTTGTTCTAGCATGTAAATTTTCACTTGTATATGTAGACTTTAAGAGTGACCGCGTGCTTGGACGATCAAAATTTTCTCGTTGAGTTTTAGGTTCAATTGAAGGTCGAAATTCACGTTGTTGATTTGGTTCTCGATTAGCCTGATCATTTCTTGACAACGACGCAATGCATTCAATTATCTGTCCCTGAATTAAAGCTCCTGACCATTGACGCACAAATTCATTTGCATCGTCTTCATTGGAGAAATCATTAACCCATGCGTAAGAAATACTATTGTTAAAAAACTTCGGAATGAAGATACGTGATTGTGGTAGATGTAGTTCATGTGCTAGTCTAATGTAATTGATGGATGGAGGAAGTGGAACAATTCGAACACTCCATTTCCTAGATGAATTATTTGATGCCATCTTGTTGTCACCTTAAAGATTACATAATAAATTTCATCTAAAAAAAACATGTAAACACCAAACAAAGCTGTAACAATAAAGAAGAGAAAATGCTATGAGGCCATCTTTTTCGTTCTTCCAAACGATGTTATCATTGACAAGAAAGTACTCAGACGATAGTGTAGCACAGACAAAGTGTAAATAATTTTGTTGCTCTTTGCTAAATGACACTATTTCCGAAAAATAAACTGTATAGGAATTCTGATTATTCGACCATATGAAAAGAGCAGTATATTATTCAATCTTGTGTACAAAAACAAGTATCTCCATAACTGAATTAAACTACAGCACTTCATTTTCTCATCCTTTTTTTCAGGTCTTTTCCAAAATTCAAGAAAAACATGAATCCAATTGTACGATATATCAGGTAAAAATTGGAATATGCCATATAACCAATCTATACTAACCTATCAAAAATTAAGGTGCAAGAAGATGTCGTTATAAACATTAAGAAATATTGACTTATCCCACGTCCTATGAACCGTTTAAAAACCATCGGTTAACCGCGCTTCGCTTTTACAAACATCAATCAACCACGGTTGTCCCCATTGAAATTATATAAATCCAGCGTCAAAACCGACGGTTTTCGACCGATTCGGATGATATTCTCTTTCTCGCAGAGAAGAGTCTTTCAGAATAAATTGTTTGCTTGCTTGTATGTCCGCGCTTCAATGATTGGCCAAAAATAAACTGAACATAAAAGGGATTATTTTTCATAACACTTGACCGAAGATAATTGAGGGTGAGGAATTGCAATCTGAGGTTAGTTTTAATTAATGATTGCTTATTAATTATTCATGTTTTATATAAAACTGCACTAATGTTAATTAGGGTTGAGGCATTCAAATATGAGGACAGTTTTTATTAATTAATAATCAATTGCTTATTAATTATTAATTATTAATATTTTTCAGAATATTGGCCGCAGGTAATCGAGGGTGCAGCATACGGAGCAGCGGTCTGTTTTAATTATTAACTTATTATTGCTTATTTATTTGTTATTTATGTTTTCGACAAAATTTGACCGAAGTTGATCGAAAGTGAAGAACCCAAATCTGAAGTCTGCTTTAATTATTAATCATACACATTTTTTACGATACTCAAAAGGAAAAAGTAAGGGTCAGATCTTGAATCCAAATTTTCTTTTGATTTTTTCACCAAGGACTGCTTTAATTCGTCTTTTGTGAAACACGATCTGAAAGGAGGGGGCGCAGAACAAGCCAAATCGGCCTATATTTTTAATTGCTTGGAATTTGGTATATTCCAATATAAAACTGTACACTGAGTTCTTTTATGCAATTTCACATCAATTCGACTATGTTTAGTACGGAGAATACTGGGAATACTACTCTCTTTAGCATTGATATTCACATTGTGCAACACCATGGTGATAAATTTTTATAGCAATGCCACTTTTAGATGAGATTAGTCTCATTAGATAAAACATTTAATTCTGCATCGACTCCTATAAGAAAGAGTTTATTGAATAAATGTTTCACTATATTCTATTGGTCCGATTGCTGACGATTGGAGTTTTTTATCTGAAACTTTCCACTTTTAGGCTCATAAAAATTTATCAAGAAGCGTTGAAGTAGATCTTAGTTTGCTGATTGATAGGAAATTTTATCAGCTACAAATTGTACACTTTCCATTTTCAACAGAGCTTGGCCAACTGAGAAATCGCATGGATAATATTCAAAAGGTAGGATTTTCTGCATTGTTGGTTACTTTTTGGTAGCTGCTTTCAGAGAAAGTTACTATTATAACAAAAAAATAATAATATATCTGGAATCAGCATCCAAGGCTAAGTTAGTTTACAAGTATTTCTACTTGTTCTTTAAACTTTTAATTTTTTTCGAAAAATTCACCTGCGGTACCACCAGGCTTCGGCCAAAATGAATTTCATCTAAAACTAGTTTAGATGATTGCCATTAGCGGCGAAGTTCATGAAATCCTATTTAAACGCGAAATGATAAGTATGCGAATTATGAAAGAAAGACTTAAGGAAATTCCTTTTTGTCTGAAGCCTGAGGGATACCACAGATGAATTTTTCGAAAAAAATTAAAAGTTTGAAGAAGAAGTAGAAGCGCTTGTAAATTAACTTAGTCTTGGATGATGATTCCAGATATATTATTATTTTTTTGTTATAATAATAACTTTCTCTGAAAGTAGCTGCCAAAAGTAACCAACAATGCAGAGAATCCTACCTTTTGAATATTATCCATGCGATTACTCAGTTGGCCAAGCTCTGTTGAAAATGGAAAGTGTACAATTTTGTAGCTGGTAAAATTTCCTATCAATCAGCAAACTGAGATCTACTTCAACGCTTCTTGATAAATTTTTATGAGCCTAAAAGTGAAGTGCTTCAGTTAAAAAACCTCCAATCGTCAGCAATCGGACCAATAGAATATAGTGAAACGTTTATTGAATAAACTTGTTCTTATAGGAATCGATGCAGAATTAAATGTTTTATCTAATGAGACTAATCTCATCTAAAAGTGGCATTGCTATAAAAATTTATCACCATGGTGTTGCACAATGTGAATATCAATGCTAAAGAGAGTAGTATTCCCAGTATTCTCCGTACTAAACATAGTCGAATTGATGTGAAATTGCATAAAAGAACTCAGTGTACAGTTCTACATTGGAATATACCAAATTGCAAGCAATTAAAAATATAGGCCGATTTGGCTTGTTATGCATCCAATCTTCTGGGCCCATCCCCCTTCACAGGCCGGGACAGAGAAACTAATTAAGTAGCTAATTTATTTATTTCTCTGTCACGGCCTGTGATAGTCTCAATCGACTCCATAGATCAAAATGCAGACCGTGGCGAAAAGGCTGCATATATTATTACAGACAGTGACAGAAAAGATCTTGGTGGAAGATGTCGAAAGAAAAAGATGGAAGAGGAAAATAACGAAGAGGAATATAGCGAAAAGGAAAATGTCTAAAACATGATTGGCAAAAAGGAAAAGAGAAGTTTATAGAAAAAATAAAAATATTGCTTAGTATAGAAGATGGCAATAGAAAAATTCAAGTAATTTCGTTTGCATTGGTAATTCGTTGACCAATGCATTTTATTTTCCAATGAATCAAGAAAAGTTCTTAATAGTAAGCAAAATATATCCTAAACATGGATTCACCTATAGTCTTTGTAGATACTTTATTAAAGAGTGAGAAAGTTGAGTTTTCATTTGTTACCTCGAATAAAGGCAATCCATTTATTCAATGTGAACATGTTCGTTTTGAACATATATCGATACAATTTGATGCTGGAGCATCTATGCCAAAGCAAGAAAAACAAATGCTTTCCAAATGAAATTCAATAATCTTCAAGAATAATTTCTGAAGAAAGAAATGAAGTGTAATCAATTACTAACGGGTTTATCATTGTTAATTAAAACAACAAAATTAGTATCAACCTTATTATATATCACCATTATTTTATTTTTTATCAATAAAACATAGCACATAATATACTTCTAAAGAATATGATAATCATTTCTATTTCTCTCTTTCTATTTTTTTGTCGACATTTTCCACTAACCCCGACAGAAAAGCTACAAAGACTCACAGACCACGGTAGACAGATTCCAGTAAAGGAGTTCCATCGTGTTTCACATTTTAATCCCACAGGGGTTACTCTAACAGCTTTTTTTCTAGAAAAGTTCATCGGAGATTTTTTAAATAAAAAATGAGAACTGATGATCAGTTTGTGTTAGTAAGCTGACAAAGGTACGGAGTAGTTAAGTATACTAATGTTATCATAGTTTAGAAAAACCTTCACTTGAAGAAATTTAAAAACAAACATTTCAATCTGGAGCTAGCTGCTGTTCCTTAGATTAAAAAGTGAAAACTTTGGGGAGCGTCCAGAAACGGCACTTCTACGAGAAAGAGCTGAGTGAGTTCACTGACGAGCGTTACTTGTGGAATTCTCTGACATAATAAAATACGTGGTTTTTTGGGTGTGTGTCGGTATGAGTGGGGTGTTCACCTCGCAAAAACACCCACACCCACCCTCAGGGTCAGATCATCCTAGTCATGTTTTTCGAAACACTGTTAATACTGCTTTTGCAAGAGCAATTCGTTATTCAACAAGCTTCTCTCAATTTGAAGAAGAAATACGACAAATGAGACTCGTGTTTCTCTATAATGGGTAAGTTTCCGGTATTCATTCAAATTTCTCATTATCCAGTGAATACTTATCCAAGCATCTCATTTTGTCTATGCTCCATAACTCTGGTGACTTTGGTCATTTATGTCACCAGTTACTGACAACATCAACAGACACAACATACGATGAAATAACCAAAAGCTCACCTACCAATCAAACTCACGACAAAAACATGCAAAAACAGCTTATGTAATCCGCAGAGAACAAACAATTACAAGGAAGAAAACGTCTCATCATTCATAAAAGGCATGAAAAACGACTTAACAATAATCACCGGCATATTTATGAATTGTGGAACCGTACTTTCCATCGTACAGATATCATCAATAATCTTCTAATGGTCGAAACTTATTTGAATCCCAATTTAAAACAAGAATTGATGGTAAAGATGATCAAGCATATTCCACCTGCGAGAAGCAGTAAAGAGACCAAAACGCAATATAAAACGAATAAACAAACAGATTATATTAAACCAAACCAAACAAGCCATTAACTTAGTCCATTTTGAATTTCATGCACTTATTTATAAATAAAAACTAAACATCTCTCTGTTGAAAAGTAACAATACAACCTATACCAGTAGCTTTTATAAAAAAAAACGGAAACCAAGGCACAAGATGCCACAATCACATTTTCTATTTCAAAAACAACCTATTTGAGAACTGCACATAAATACATATTAATCAGCATTTTCACGGCAATTTCATAAAGAAACTAATTTCTACATCAATAACAAGATAAAGGCTATGCGACAATCAACTTAAAAAAACTAGTGATCTCTTAGATATAACTATCAGAACCACACCATCAGAAAGTTATTTTATCGAGCCATCACAATGCCAGCTTTAGTAACAAACAACCTATACCTTTAGCCATGAACCATGATATCCGGATCTTTCCCAATCACAATAAACACATCCGATTGAGAAAATTGCTTTCTTCCGAATATTGAACCTTTCAACACACCAACTAACCTACCGAATAACAACTTCATTTATCATCGTAAAATCAATTCGAAACAATACAAAATCAAAGCCGTCTGATGAGACCGTTAAGCAAGGTTGAAACGCATAACGGTTAGCTCAAAGCACACCCACCCACAGCCACACACCCTTGCAGTTTGATTAAAAAACTAATGGAATAGAACTCAAAAACCACATCAACCCTGGAGAACAAAGAAAAACAAAGTGCGATAGACACTTCAATTATTAGTATACAAGAATAAAAGTTTGATATAAAATCATCCCGTATACTCTGTACTGTTTGTAGCGCACACAGTTATTGCTACAGACGAAACCAATCGATTCTAATGAGTTCGTCTCTGGCCTAGAAGTTTTCTAGATTGCATTCCAAACATTATCAACCAAAATATGACTGATATCATCGAAATAAATGGTGAAATCTTTGAGCTCCTAGATATAAAACATGATGAAGATGGCATTGTTGATTAAAATGATCCACTTACTTTAATCTCTCGTATAACATCAGTTAGGCGTTCAGTTAAAGTGATTTCTATTTCATATTGAACATTATTGGACTCAGGGACTACCTATAAGAAAAGAATACGATGGCCACGGAAAAAAACAAGCACGAAAGATGTGTTACTTTGTTTTTTTCTACAACGTCAGTTAAATGATTTACGTCAGTACGGTTAAAACTTTTTCTAAATAAACCTAGTGTCGTGAGTGTCTGTAGAAAAAGAAGATGAGTATGAAATATCAGGTACAAAATTCTGAGTCACTTTGTTCGTTTTTAATGCGTCGATGAGAGACTGTTCTCCGTGCTCGCCGAGTTCGTTTTTAAACAAGCCTAATTTAATGAGTGTCTATGGAAAGTAGAAGATTAGAATGAAAAAGAAAGCCGGTCTATGCTCTACTTGGTTGTGCTGCAACGCGACGGCTAAATGGTTTGCTCCATGTTCTGTCATATCAGCATTGAAGAGACCCAATGTAGTGAGTGTCTATAACAAGATGTCGCCAATATGTTAATAAAACAATCGAATGTTTGATACTACTCTGTTCTGTGACAACGCATCAGCAAGATATTTTACACCGTTATCTCCTATTTGATTTTTGAATAGTATTAATGTAGTGAGTGCCTAAGAGAAGACAAGTACGAATGAGATTATTCACAATTATGAGTTACGGTGTTCGTTTGTAATGCATTAGCCAGATGCTGAATTCCATTCTCTTCAATGTCATTTCTTCCGAGACCTAATGCAGTGAGCGTCTACAAAAGCAAAAACATATATGTCGACAACGAATTCCTGCGATGAATCACTGTGTTATATTTTAATGCATCAGCCAGATATTGTACTCCAGCGTCTTTTATTTCGTTTTTGAACAAACCTAATGTAGTGAGTGTCTGTAAAAATAAAATAGACATTGGATGAAGGAAGCAAAATAGTACATCACTTTATTCTCTCGCAATACATCTGCCAAGTGTTTGGTTCCTTCATCGTCAATATTATTGTCAAAGAGACCCAGTGTGGTCAGTGTCTATGAGAAAAATATAAATACGAAGATGCCCGAGTAATTACTCTATTACATTATTCTGTCGTAGTCCATTGGCTAAATGTAATGCTCCGCCATTTCCGATGTTATTCTCAAAAAGGTATAATGCTGTGAGTACCTATGAAAAAAGATCCCAATCTAATAGAAAAGAAATAAACTGCGATTCACTTTATTGTTGCGTAAAATATCGGCTAGATGTTCTGCACCATCAACTCGGATATCATTACCATAGAGACCTAGGGTAGTCAGTGTCTAAATATGAGCCAACATCATTAGAAGAAAAAGAACTTGGGTTTTTTTTGACACACATTATTCTCTTTCAGTGCATCGGCTAAGTGTTTTATCCCATGATCCTCAATTCGATTTGTGAAGATGCCTAATTTTGTGAGTGTCTACGAAACAAAAATCAAAAGCAAGGAAGAGTGGTAGAGAAATACTATTACTTGATTCTTTTTCAATGCATCGGCCAGGTGTTTTGCTCCATCTGCTGTGATGTCATTTCTAAAAAAATATACTGCAGTAAGTGTCTATGAAATGAGAGTGATACATATAAACAAAGAAAAAAATACTGGTCAATCGCTTACGTTGTTCTCGTGCAAGGCATCAGCTATGTATTGCACTCCGTCATTTTCGATTTGATTATTGAAGAGACCTAATGTGGTTAACGTCTAGAAAAAAAAGCAGGAGAGACTTATTAATGAGAAAATATATCTAGGCTTACATTGTTATGTTGTAATAAGTTGGCTAGATACTTAGCTCCATTCACTTCAATTTCATTCTTGCCAAGCATTAATGTAGTTAGTGTCTTTGAACAAAGAGAAAAACATAGCGAATAAGAAGAAACAATGTGTTCAGTCACTGTGTTTCGTTGCAATGCATTTGCCAGGACTAATGCTCCGGTATTACCAATATCGTTGTTGAAAAGGCACAATGTAGTCAGGGTCTATTTATTAGAAATAAAATCATGTGAAAAGGTGAAAATTGCTCAATCATTACTTTGTTGTGTCTTAATGCCTCTGCAATATGTTCGGCTCCCTCGATTTCGATTTCGTTATCACATAGGATGAGTTTTCGAAGCGTCTTTGAAGTAAATACGAGTGTATGACAGTTAAAACAATGAAATATAGTACTTTGCTATATTTTAATGCATCAGCCAGATGATATGCTCCGTCGTTACCTATTTCATTGTCAACAAGGCTTAATGTAGTAAGAGTCTATGAAAAGCAGAAGATTGATATGAAGCGCACTGAGCGAATGAATAGACTACTTTGTTTTCTCGTAATGCATTAGTTAAATGTTTGATGCCACTAGATTCGATTTCATTAGCACCAAGGTCTATTGTGACGAGTGTCTTTGAATGGAAGAATGTGACTATCAACGGTACAAAGATATAAATTGATTTACGGTATTGCATTTTAACGCATCTGCCAGATTTTGCAATGAATCATCTTTAATTTCGCTTTCAACGATTTTCAATTTGGTGAAAGCCTATGCAAAACAATAAATATACATGAAAGAGATTTAGAAGGCGATAAAGAAAAATCTGTAAATTAGCTATGTAGGATTTTTGAGCAAAGTGAAAACGCACACATAAGTAATTGAGTTGCTTTCTGAAGCCTACTCTTATATCTAACGCATCTATAAAAGTTACCGAAAATGGCATGTACTCTGTCAAGAGATTGTTCACGTCACAAGTTCTCGCTAAAAATAATTTATCGTTATTTTAACAATACACTTTTTAATGTCATAATACAGATGGTATTTCTAAAACATGATTTTTCGTCTTGATCAAATGAAATATTATAAGTATGTCAATCCTATAAATTAGTACAGATAAAATAAATCTATTGAACCTGATTTAACATTACTTCATCTGACTTAGATTTTCATGTGTACCATAGACACGAAGTAACGATACAATGTACCCACATCGTTTCGCACGTATGAAAGCATGTGGACAGAGGAGTGTATAAATTTTGAAAATCTCAATTCTGAATTCTAATTTTGCAACAATTTTTTCATAAGAAGATGCCTTAACTGATAATACAGATACATGGTAGAATCTATGAAAATTTCAAAGTTAACTCTACAAAGAAAAATAAAGAATCAAAATTATCTCACTTTATTATTTCGTATCGTATCAATGATAATCTTCATGTTTTCTTCACTAATAGGTTCATAGCCGAAAAACAGGTTGGAATTTGCTTGAATACTATTAGTACGTTTTTGAGCTAGAGGAGACTGGCCAGTCTCAGATTCGACAAAACGTCCACATTCAAGAATGCTTTCTTGAAGTCCTGGAAGTTGCTTCAGTCCTACAAGACGACCGCCGGTTGTAGTAGGTATTTCCAATCGGTGTAAATTTTCCAGCAATTTGTTTAAATTATCAAGTAATTCTGGTCTGAGTTCTAATAGCTTTATGTCATTCTTTGTCGACTTGAGTGTTTCAAAGAGTACTCGTTGTGTGTTCAGATTTCTTTGTTCACTTTGTAGTCGTTGCTCATATTCTCCAATGAGCTTTTTTTCCTTGGTTTTATTTTCTTCTATCTGTTGCATCACTCTCTTTTCGTGTTTGTCTATGATTTGACGCAACGATTCTGTGGCATGAATGATTGCTGTTAGATTTGATTCACTGACTTTATCAATTTCAATCATCTGCGTTTCAACTCGTTTAAGTCCTTCACTCAAAGTTGTTTGAACGGAGTTTATGTCAGCTTCAATCTAATTAATTTAGAACAAGGATTCATCATAGTCATTTTTCGAATTGTACCTAGTTATTTGTCGTTCATGGCATCTCGATTCAGAATTACACCGGTGACCATTTGATAATGCAAAACGCTACTTCTGAAATATAAGATACATTTTTGCTTGAAATGTTCACATTCGTTGCTGTATCATTTGAAATTCTTCATATCAGTATTTCTCAAATCAAAAGCTCTGGCAATCAACTGCACACTCTATTCTTGCACGAAATTTCATATCGACAAATGTTTCTTCGGGTAAATAACGATGTAAATACGGCTGTAAACGTAAATGAAAATTGCATGCTTCTATTCTCGGTTAACATCACTGCTTTTTTAAATAGCTCTACAAAAGAAATAAACACTATGAGGCTTTTATCGATTCTGGCAGCCGGAATGAAAAAGTCAACAATACTATGAAACTGTATATGATAATTCTTTCTCGGTACACACCTCTTACGATCTTATATAGGTACCTAGCAATTTATTTACTGAGTTCAGATCAATTAAAACCTCACTTTGTGTATTTCTTTTCGAAAAATGTTTAGGAATCAATTAGCTGAACCAATAATGGGAGTATAGAATTATCATGGATATTTAGAACAATACTTGAATCGAGATTCATCAATTCTAGAAGTACTAGCAATGAAATTTTCACCAAGAATAATATATCGCATACATATTGATTAAGATCAGTGTTTTGATTCGAAATATCTTACATCAAAACAATATAAGTGGCTCATGTTTCAATGCATGAATTTTCAATTTGTGCTACGAAAATAAATGTTAACATTTCGAGCAAAAATGCAACTACATACTTCAAAAGTAGCTGTGTTTTGTTACCCAATGGTTCATCCTGATAATTTTCGATCATACAAGTCATGAATCGAAGACGATCCCAAGATGACTCTTATGACTATTTTTCTTTAATGCCTCGTGTTGTTTTTGCGTAAAAAAGAACAGTAGAATATCATAATTTGATTTACTTTGACTTTCAACTCATTAGCCATATCATCTAGCAAAGCATACTCATGCTGTTTGTGGTCGAATAGCAGACAGTCACGGCAGATAAGTACTCTACACGTTTCATTTTTACACCAATACTTAAGCTTTTCATCCGGATGTCTTTTGCATGGAAGCACTGTTGTCTCTTGTTTCGGAGAGGAACTTAGTTGATGGTTTTTGAACGCAGGTAGATCATGAATAATTTTGCTACATTGTGAGCAATAGCTGTTTTTACAAGTACTACACCAGTTCGTAGCATTTGCTGATAAACAATTACTGCATTGGATTGGAACTAAAATAGACAAGAGTATTGCTATAGCAACAAAAATAAGTAATGAGAAGAAACTCTTAAAGAAGTTAGATGCCATAAATGTTGCTTTCATGATTAAAATGGCTTTACATTAGTAACTCGTCAAGAACTAAACTAAAAAAAGCGCTGCCACAAAATATTTATAATTGATAGTAGTAAATATGCTACTCGGGAAATCTTTGAGTACGTACGCTTTGAATCTTTGTTTTTGATTATGAAACACGTAGGAAGTTTGTAAGACTTTTATCATCTGTGCTGTAATTTCTCATGCATAATTGTGTATACTATATAGATACAGTAGATCCTTTCTATTTTTTTATCAAGGTAGCACAGAGATGAAACAAAATTTTCTGCTACCTTTGTAAACAATCGCATGTTGACAGATTAAAGAAAAAAGCTGTCAGATACGAGATCTTTATTGAAAGAAATCAACGTTTGGTTGAAAAAATGTCTCTGTTACAACCATCAATGATTTTGTTCTTTGACTTATAGTATTAATTGGCGATGGATTCATCATCAATCAATAATTTCGCTGTTTTTTGGCAGTTTATAGGTTGAAGAATTCATGTATACTGAAACATGTTATGACTGTATAACAATGGAGTCAAATATAAAAATCAAAATCCTATTAGAAAGTAAACTCAAAAACCTATTGATTTATCGACGTCGAATTGACAAATAAAGAAACTCACTCTATTTTAATACTAAACAGAACTTGTTCCAGTTTTCTAAGTTGCTTTGATTTCTGAGCCTAGTTTGAAGATAGCTTCATCTTACGGCCTTGGTAGTAATGTTTTGATTTTCTACAGTATGTTCAAGTCGAAGAAAAATGATTTTTCATGAGCATGGTCGTCATTCATGAGATTGAGTCACGGACTGAAGGAAATCGTCAATCTGATAACTACTGCCAAAGTGCTATACGTACCGTGTAATTCTATTATGTCACGTGCTACTCTATTGAGTGGCAATGAATCTATATGATTTCTGTCGATTTTAGTTCCATCCTGCATTGGACATTCAAATTCACCGTTTTTGACAGAAGCCACTTGCTTAATACATTTAAAACAGTAAGTGTGCGAACAAGGCAGTATGCGTGGATCGTCGAAATATTGTAGACAGACCACACAAGTAATAGGATCTTCAAGTAAAGTTGTGTTGCTTGATGCCATATATACGTAGTTCGATTGAAGAAGTAGAAACGAAATATGTTTGAATCTGAAACGATAACTATATAAATTCACTAAATATGATTCTTGGGGCTAAGAATGTTCAAGAGACTTTTTCGTATGCAGTTGTTGTGAAGTCAGAGTGCTCATGAATGGTTAATTCTATAAGGAAAAAATATTACTCTGCAACTTCCGAAGGTTTGAACAAGTATATCGAAGCACTAGTTTTGGCTTGTTGAACAACCTCATTGATATTAAAAATAAAATATTGAAGTATCAAATGTGTGATATCTGAGCCAAAAAAGGTATGCCAACATGTCCCCCAATCTACAATAGTTGGAACAGTTTTTCGACACGTTGATTTTCAGGTTCGATAGGATTGTGGTAGACTTAGTCAGGTAATTTAAATATGGATCAATACATTCAAACACAATAGGAAGATTTCAACTGTCTCAATTATTACTTTAAAAGACTTGTTGAAGTAGTATATTCTCTATATTATGTTGTGGTTTCAAGGATGGGTGCCTTTCTATTCACATTGATATCTAACGTTGACTTGGCAACCAGCTTAGACGTTAAACGATGAAGATAGTCATATGAATCGATATGTTATCAAAGTAATGAATTTTAATAAAAAGCTACACATGAAATGATCTATATATTCTCTAAACAAATTTTCTGTTTTTGAATTCATCTAACAGCATTGGAATCGCTAAAACACATTGTCAGCATCAATGAAATAACTCACGCTTAGTCGAAATAATATAAGTATATTTATTTTTGCACTTTGAAGAGAATCCATCTCTAAACATTTTCTTATTTGAACACTTATTGAAAATATTGTGAAGAAACCAGGATCGATGACTTAATAAGTTTTTGCGGTATAGATGTCGCAAAATCAGGAGAGAAAATATTGTCAGTTCGACTAGAAAAATAAAGTAAAAACTGTCGACGATTTCATTCTATCCACTAACTTGTCTATGTATGAAGTTACAATTGTGTGCTCTACCTTTGCATGCCGTCATGAAACTGATATGAAATATTACATTTTTCAGCTGCCTCGCTGTGTTTAAATGTCATCAATACTACTCATGCTTTTGTCCGTTCTTTGCATGACAGAGCAAAGCGGTGCAGCTCGAGGAAAGCGACATCAGTTTTGTGCAGCAGAATTTGTCGAGAGAGAAAAAGAATCGCTACCCTATAACAATAATGTTTACTTTTCAATTGGCAACAAGTGGATGTCAGAGAGGGAGAGAGAGAGAGAGAGAGAGAGTTCTGTAATAATGAATTCAGAACCTTACTCACCACTACATTAGTTCCCTCTACTGAAAGAGAGGGTATAGCGTTGAGTAGCTACTACGCCCAAATGTTCGTGTGTTCGCATGATGGAACGAAAGAAAAAACTCTACGTATCTCAATGAAGCATTATAAAATTTTACCAAAGGATTTTAGGATTGCAAAACTCGAAGTTGTGATTACTTTTTTGAAATTTACAAGATGAGGGTGTGGGTATCTTGTGCTTTCAAGTACAATCATACCCACACCCACACCTGATGTCGACGAACGTTACTTGTATCAATTTAGAATTCAGAAGTTAACTGAATTCATCGAAGACCCCCTAGATCCTCGTCCAAAAAAAACATACACATAGTGATATATACATATATATGAATTCATAAGTTAGATTCAAGCATTGGAGTTAATAATGACGAAGGTCCCCTAGTGCCCCTTTCTTTTTGAAAGGGTGACTCATCGTTTTGTTCACAATTCAGATTGAAATCATATACCCCATTGTATGGTAGTTCTGGTGCAGTCTATCTGATGGAGAAAAAATGGTAAATGTATTTTCTTGTATAGCTTATCTCGAAACCTTTACAGTTGACTCAGACTTTTTATACTTAGACATTACCCTACGAGAAGTTCGAAAAATAAAAGTGTATAAAGAATTTTTGTCGTTCAACGGGGTTCGTAGCTGCTGATCATACGCACGCTCCTACTTATTCTGTTGTTATGGATTGGTGATATTTCTAAATCACATCCTCTCTCCATGAGTCGAAGAAAGAAGAGAGAGAAAAGCAAGAAAGAAAAGAAATAGTCTACATACGATAGAGGAGAATAGAAACGAGGAAAGCAAAAAAAATTGAGTTCTGCTTATAATGAATTTTGTCACTGCCAACATCAGACACTCGCAAACATTTGCTTGTACACATTTCATAAAACAAATCACCTGCCATCTAACTCTGCCACAGCATGTGTTTTATATCGTTGAAGTTCTACAGCAAAATGAAATTTTCATAACAATAGCATTATATTTATGCAAACATTCATTGCTTTACAACTATTTTTCAAACATTAGTGAATATTGCGATAGAATATTTTTCATACGACACAAATGCATATATTTGTTCTCTCGATTCGTCCGTTTAAATTATTGGCAGTTAAATTTCCTTTTCTTATGCTTTTTTCTGTTCTTCAATTTGTTTTTCAGCAGTCATATGATGCTTTTCGATCATTTTTAGGACATAAAAATCGGGTATGCTTAACACCTATTTACTCTATAAAACAACATAAATTAGTCGAAAACTTTAAAAAAAATAGAGAACTACATTAGATTATGATGCAAAGCTCATGAGTTTATATAATCAATTGATAAAACTATAGTTATTCTCTAATTTGCGGATGTAAGAATGGGTGTACATTATAAAGACTAGAAACTCCCTCACTGCCAGAGCCTCATCATCAGAATTTATGAATAATATTTGTTCATTAGAGAGAAACTGAAAGTATTTTAGTAATTATCACTATGTTTATATTTTTTTAACCATGAAACAAAATTCTTTCTACTATTAAGCTTTATAGAGTTCGAACAACTTACGACAGCGAATTAGCAAAAAGTTGTAAATAAACATAAAAATTTCACAAGAGTAGATACTATAATATTTTTAATTCATTTTCGAAGAAAATAATCTGAATCATGACGATAAATGTGCCTTTGTCAATGCATATAGAAATGAGGCTATGTAAAATTTTCTGTATTATGAAGGCGGAAAGAACCTATAGCACATAACTACGAGAAATGGTGACCAGGAGATCATTTTTGAGTTCGAGTAACTCAATTAACTTTCTATTAGTTGAACATAGGTCAAACAGATGGAGAAGAATTTTATGAGTGTTTCAAATTTTATGAAACTTTGCTAGAAGATATCGATAGTGACTGTATGAGTTCTTCTATGATGAAAAAACGTTTCTTTATTGAGAACAAGGAATTCTTGATCATATAAGCATTGAACGGCTCCAATCCCTTCCAGTATAGTGTAATATGAAGGATTCCTAATTCATAAGTGCAATGTGCGTAGGGTATGGGTGATACAAACAGAAGAGAATTTAGGTCGAACGATGACTGTTGGAAAGAAACTAAGGCTCGTGGAATTACAGCTATAACAAAGCAAAAAAGGAACTGATTTTTCTGATAGCAACCATTACTAAGCCTAACAGTAGAATATCGATCAGAGGGAATATATAACGACCATAAATAAAAACACTATAATATCTTACGGTAAACAAGACTAATGGCCAATATGAGTTTATTTATAGGCGCGAGAAATCGAATTAACTGCAGACACCTAATGAAAAAATAAATTCTGCATTAAAATTTTCTTATCTTCTATCCGTCAAATTCACATTTATATTTATGCTCTTAAATCTCCAATAGGCGATACCGTCATTGGTTCATGAATGATAACCAGGTTGATTATATGTTGCAAAAAGTCTTTTTCACGATGCGCGTCCGGTGATTGTGTCCGGCGGGTGGGTGTGAGGGTATAGTGAATTTTCTATTTGATTTAGAAACATGAGCAGTAAAAATCCCTGAATTAATACTCTTGCACGAATGAAATCTTTTTGACTTTTCTTTCTAGATGGAGGTTTCTGTCAATCCTAATGATAATAATATTTTCTTCGAATTTAACACTTACGAAGAGTTTACTAAGGAGCGACTCAAATTAAACTATGAGCAAACGCTCAAGCTGTGGTACTCTCGACCAGCAGATTTATCCAATATCGACAATCAATTTATTCGACGACGTACACCTCGGCAACAGCGAGCAGTCTTACGAAAAGTGAAACTCTTCTATTTCTACAGTAAATTATTTAAAAGAACCTGCATAAAAAAAAAGATATATTCTAAAGGTGAGCGATTGAGAACATACTTTGATAAGATATCGAAACTAGACAAAACATATGATTAATATGCTATTCAAATCGGTTTTTCTTCGCAGGTGCTCGTTTATGCAATGATATATTAAATATGCCCCTAGTGGAAGATGAATCTTTCTACGAAATCTATCAATCACTCGTTCGCAGCACCGTTGGTTTTCTGAATAAAGGAAAACGATACGATCCGATGATCAATTTAGAGGAATTGTTTAAAGCAGGTCGCCTCCTATGGACCATGATTGCTATTCAAGTGGAATTTGACTTACCAGTAGCGATAACTGATTCACTCTTCGGCTACAACATGCTCTATCCTTATACAGATGATTTTGTAGATTGTACTTCTGTATCTCAAGAAGCGAAAAAAGAATTTGCACAAATACTTCACAATCAATTACTCATTGGAGAACCAAACTATGATCCGAAGTCGCATTTCGACGGGAAACAATCGAAACTGACTGATTTACGATTGCCACCGTCACTACAACCATACATAGACAAAATTGGAAAGATATTTGATATGGTGAAGTCCATCGAAAATGACTGGACTCGTCGTGGTGAGCATGATGGTGTATACATGAGCTTGGCAACTATTCATGATTCACAAATAAAATCAACACTGCAACATGCGCGCCCTGACGATGGATACGAACCAACGATGGCTCAAATTGAACAGGTGAGCGCAGACAAAGGCGGTGCGTCTTTGATCGCGGCCGGATTTTTAATTGAAGGTCGTTTAACACGAGCTAAAATAGCATATCTGGAATATTTGGGCTTTGGTATGCAATTAGTCGATGATCTACAGGTCAGTACTTGGAAAAGTTCTTAATATTTCCCCTTATCTGAAAAGTTGTCATCGCATATGGATCTTTCAGTTCTTCGTCATTTGGGTTCTAACTCTACTTCATTCTTCTGAAAAACATTGAGTATACTGACACTTCACACATTTTGATTCGAAACTTTCCTCTGAGACAAGAACATATTTTTACACTACTTGATCCGTAGGACGTCGCATTAGACATGAAGAATAATCATCGAACAATTTTTACTCAATTGATTGCCGAAGGACAAACTTTAGATGCCCCCACAGCTCGTCTTATTCAATATTGGTACTGTTCACCTGCCTATAACAAGTTCACCGACGATCATTCAGGATCTTCAGATGCGGAAACTAATGTTAGTATGGCTCATTATGCTTATATTTTAATGATAAAATCTTGCATATTGCTTATTTTGGAAGCTGCCGCAAGACTACCACAATACTATTCAAAAGAGTTCTATCGTGAACTATCGACTCTGAGTCCCATACCTTTCAATTTTCTGAGACGAGTAGGCATAGAAAACAAGCTGATGGGAATTGTGCGAAACCAATGGTTCTAGCAACTCTCCAATGTTTAGACTGTGATCGTATAAGCCCCTGTAGTGGCGGAACCAGGATTTCAGTCTAGGGGGAACTCGGCTCCATCTTAATTATTCAAAGGCTACTTACGATAGTAAAAGTTTTTTGTTTTTGAAAACTGTCATGCTTGAGTCAGTTTTCTGAGCCCTAATATCTTATTCAATCAGTTCTTGCTCATATATTTATAAACATTATGTTTATATCAACATATGAATGGGATTCTATATTTAAATATATTTCATATCACTTAATCACATTAACAAAATTCTACCATTTTTATGTTGTATGGCAAATACATCAATAACCTTTTCAAAATCTATGTCAAATTCTCTTTCAATAGCCAATACACTAAGATCACTAAGTTTTTCATCGCCCATCGAATTTCGAGCATAATTTTTAATCAAAGTCATCCTGGAAAACGACCTTTCACATACGACGGACGACACAGGAAATGTGACAGCACCTTTGATCAAAGTGATTTATAATTGGTATCGATAGAATTACTTGAAAGACTTGCTCATAAAAAATGAAGAGAAAAAAGGTACCAAGTTCTTCTTAGTCGATTAAAAATAGGCAAACGGCTATGCTAACTTCTAGTATTTGCATTGAAATTGTTTAGTAAAGAAAGTTTGACAGCCTAAATAGCGACAAAATTTTCTAGAGGGAGCTCAGCTCCCCCTCTGACTCCGCCACTACGCCCCTGGCATTTTCTTATTACACAAGTTTTTGGAATTTTTATTCTAATAAATACTTGAAGCTCAGATGAAGTCTTCTTTATGAAGATGTAGATAAAAATAGTTGCTATAAGAGCATTTGTATATAGCTAGGAGTATGAAAGGATGCTAAGTGATGCAAAGAGTTCAAATGAAGACGTACAATTAAGTTAACTATATCCAAGTTTCTGTAAAATTTATGTTGTGTTATATATTACTGCTTAACTCATACATCTCGAACAGTTAAGCAAATGGCATTGTTTTTATTTACCATTTTTTGAATGAGCGTTTCAAGTATTGAAGATCAGAAACGAAAGCAGGATATGGCGACGCAGCCACCCTAATGTTCTGTATTTTTAAATGCAAATTTTGGATGAATTTTTACAAAATGTCCCTATCAATATTACAATACGCATCATCATTCATTAAATTTGATTGTAATATCACTGGGTGAACTAAATCAACAATAGAAACAAAAATCTGAGGAAAAAATGCATAGGAGATCTATGTACTCAATTTGAATTAGGGTACCATGTCAGTTAGCAAAAAGATGGCAGCTAATATGAAAACGGAAGTAAAAATTATTCGTTTACTAGTAAAACATTATACAACCTTATCATTGTTTAGGCTTAAAGATAGACAGATTCAAGCAGGGGGGAAGCGTATTTCCGTATTTCCATTTATTTCGAAAGATTTTCTATGTATTTCTATGTATTTCTATTGTATTTCTGTGTATTTCCATGTATTTCTATGCATTTCAGAACTACAGAAATACATAGAAATATGCTTTTCCCCGTTGCCTCAAATACAAATGAATACTTAAAAAAGGATGTGGATCGGTGTGGATGTGGGGTGGAGTGGGGTGCGGGAGTACTATATATTCACACCGACACCCACCCACCCACACCCAAAACGTTCTTATAGAAAATTTGTTCAAGATAATCAATGCGAATAGTAAATTTATTTAATAATTTATTATAACGACGATACATGATGTCTTTTGCTGATAATTGAATTCAATGTTTTAATGATAACTTGGACAGATCTTGGTTATAATTCAAGTGAAGATAGTGGTTCACAAAAAAAGGATGATATAATCTATTAATATAATTATTGCATAAATAACCATATAAGAACTATTCCTTATACAATAACTGATATCTGCTTACTTATTTGTCTTCATGATTGAGTTTTTCAAGATGATAGTCACATTCTTGATATGACTTCTCGTTTTCATTAGGCAAATACAAATATCTTTGTGAGATTTAAAAAACGAAATTCTGCAACTAAGTAATAGAATATAACATAACTTACCAGTTTCAATCGACAGCAATTGACTATTTAAGATGATGATTAAACATCGGTCGACTGATACAGTTGCTTTCATACTGCAATTAGGTCGAAAAATTTCAACTACAACATGGAAAATCAAAAAGCAAGTAGATTGCCGAATGAAGCTCATTAAGTTAGTCAGTTTACAATAGAGATTTATTCGATAAAGAATTTCTGATACACTTTCATTGAAATGTGGAATTGCATTGAAATGATTCATTATTTCCTGAAAAACTTCATTCGAAATTTGAATATCTTCTATTGCATTCGCCTTAAAATGAATATGCCAACTAAGAAAAGAACAAATTTAATATATATATATATATACAGATAAAATTATCCATTTACTCATCTAAATTGGCATCGTCTGAATAAATACATTTAAAAAAGTTTATATCGATTAATGGAATTCGTTTGATTAGATGCAAATGTGTTCCATCTCCAATAGTTACATATTTTCATGGCAGAAAAATATACGTACATCTAATATGGTTACCTGTTTTAAAATACACTGTTCGAAAATCGTTCATTGATAAGTTATATTTTACATAAAATTGCTCTTCATTCTGTTTTCCCTTTTCAAATCTGCATTAATATTTTAACAATGAAATAATCATATTTACTTTTAAATGTAACTGATCTTCATCAACACACGATTTTAACACTAGTGCTTTGCAATCGATACTAATCAATGAAGAATTTCTAAAATCAGAAGAACAATATTCCAATGAATAAAAGACAATATTAATATAAATATATAACTCTTTGTAAAATCCATAATCTGGAAAAATGATTGAGATTTCATTTAGCACAATATGCATATCAAATATTTTTGCACAAGATAGGTCATGTTCCATTTGTGTATGTGTACGATGTTTAATTCTAAGTCATAATAATTTCGAATGTAATTAATATATTTATCGAATAACATACTCAGACGACGAAAATGAATTCGATTTCACATTGTATTCAAAGTATTCAGCAATACGGTTAAACATTACCTAGAAATGCATGTTTCTTTTAATATTATTGTAATGCATTCTTCAATGTTCCTGTAAACATAATTCTATGCAACACTATGCTTAGAAGAACCATTAAAAATACGTTTTTCATAGTGAATCACATAATCAAATATTCAGTAGAACTGATTTTCATAATCTTGTTTAAAATTATGTTTTGATTATTTATTAGTTTTTTATGCTAACAGGAAAGATTGCCCGAAAGATACTCATTATTTTCATAACAGTCGAGCTTTACAATAACTCTAATCGGCGTCTGTCTTCATAACCACTTGTAAAAGAGAACAACTGGTAATTCCCGGTAACTCTCGAAGAAAGAAGTGCTAAAGTCTTAATCTATTTATTTCAATGTAAGTCACTAGGAATTTTATGTAAAGCATGTAGAGAATGCATACAACCAGCGAAAATGAAGAATACATTATTGATCCTTAAAAATTGAAAATTTTAAAGAAATAATCGCAATGGGGAAAAAGCGGTTTTGGGGGATTTTCAAGAATTAGTGCAGCTTCGCCGAATTTTTTTTCGCCGGCGACTATTTTCGCCGATTCCAACTTCACCGAATAAAACTTTTGACCGAAAAATATCGAATCAAATTTGATCCATTCTAGATATAGAATTTTATCCTAACTAACTACTTTAATAGTGACTTGATTAATTAACCCCATCTGAGTTGGTAACCAACTGACTTGGTAACCAACTGTGTTGATAACCCACGCACACACCCACACCCACACTCACACTCACATCTACACCTATTGGCACCTGTTTAAACAAAGCAACAGATATAATTGACTTGGTTACCAAGTCAGTTGGCTACCAAGTCAGATGGTTACCAAGTCAGTTGGTTACCAAGTCAGATGGGGTTAATTAATCAAGTCACTATTAAAGTAGTTATTTAGGATAAAATTCTATATCTAGAATGGATCAAATTTGATTCGATATTTTTCGGTCAAAAGTTTTATTCGGCGAAAAAAAGATTCGGCGAAGCTGGAATTTACCATTTTCAAAATCCCAAAATCCCATAAACTGAAAAGCACTTTTCCCTATGCGAATGACGTAGTTTCGATCTGAAATTCTTCCCATATATAGGTTTTATGGTCTATAAAAGATCCTAAAAGTTTCAACTCGAGCAAATGCTTCCTTCTTAAAATATTGAATTTTCAAAAAAACTGGATTTTCTGACCGTGCCGCGAAATGAGTATTTCTTGCGCATTCGTTATCTTGAGAAGGAAGCATTTGTTTGCGCTGAAAATTTTAGAATATTCTAAGAATCATGAGACTTACATATGGGAAAAAATTCAGATGGAAATTCCATCATTCACGTTTTGGATTTTGGGATTTTCAAAATCCCAAATCCGTTTTTCCCCCCTTGAATAATCGTATATTTGTACTAAGCACTTTTTGAAACAGTGATTACTGTAAAAGTTTCTACATGAGCTACTTGGGTAGCAGTTCATGGTTTTGAAATAAGTTGAAGTTTCTTTTTCTTAAATTATCTTCTAAGATTAAATTTCATGGGGATTTTCGAGCAATGACTCCTTTGAAAGATACAAAATGTTGTAGCACTTTAATTCTAATTGAGTTTATTGATATGGAATTCGAGGATAATTTTTTTATTTCTTTCCCATTGTATAGGTATGTTAGATGATTTTCTTCAAGCTTGTTTTAAAGTCGATATACTTATATTTATGTGAAAATAGTCGCCAAGATAAAGAAATATAAGAAAATATTCTTTTTAAGAATTGATCTTCATGAATCGACACCGTATGATCAAATTTATCAATGAATTTTTACAACATATAAACACTGTGTAAGTGCTATAGAACATAGGTTTTGTTGGGTCCTCTTTTAAAATATGTAGCTGTATCATCAATTAATACTTACGGCATCATAAATGATTGATATTGGTTGCACATTTAAATGGAAACGGTAATCAGATTTACATTTGTTTATTGGAAACAATTCAAATTGAAGATTCATTAAAGGAGAAGGAGTGTTTATGGTTGGTTTAACTAATAAGCGAATTTCATCTAAATTTTCCTCCCAAGCATATAAACGAAGATCGGGAACATGTATTTCAAGTCTTAAATAGTTTAAAAATAACTAATTAAATTAACTGAAAAAGAAAAGCTCTTTTCAAATTGACTTAACAATAGACTTGATGATATTGAGCACTTGGTTAGATTTATATTACCATCATTAATACTAACATAAGTTATTACGTCACGATCACGATGTTCCTTATCACTCAGTTCTGTTAGACAATTACTAAAAACAATACATGATTTCTTTAGATTGATTTAATTTTAGAACAACTTACTTATTGTTTCTTGATAATGGCGACAATAAATATAAATCAAGTTTATGCATACTGATGTTAAAAATTATATTTGATAACTAAACATTTTAAGCAAATCGATCAAAATAAATATAAGTATTCATAAAATTTACATCTTCAAAATAAAAACTATATCCATCATCACGATGCGATTCTGATGTTGTTGCTGACGCGCATGCTTCATCTTAAAGAACAATTTTATTGAATAAATATTTTTTGAATAGATTTGTATCTTTTTATGAAATATTGTCTGTCGTAGATTATTCAGAGAAATATTTATTGGGCTTAGAAAATTTACACTTTACCCTAAATAACGATAAAACAAGCTAAAATTATTAGATCGAAAGATGAGACTTATGAGTTTCTTTAAAATGTTTTGTCCTTTTCCATCTTGTTCTCAAAATCTGTGTTTATATTGTTATCGTTTCTATCAAATATTCAAATAATTTCATCTATCTAGGTTTAATTCCAAGCAACTCTATCGAACAGAATCGTTGTAATCAATCTACATGAAAAAAAGAGGATTTTTGAATGAAAAATTCTGTTTCACTATTTTTTCTACACCAAATTACTGCTACGATCTGTGAAAATCAATCGGAATACATACTGAAAAAGAATTGATCCGTAAATCATGGAAAAAATATACAAATTTACAAAAACGAAAACATTCATTATATTGGCATCAAGTTCTCATATTCTCCTGTATATATAAAATATAATTTGACATCTGAATTAAAATGTGCATTTTGCAAAAGAATTTTTTTTTCAACTGGTAAAACAAGGATACCATCGAAATTCTTAATTGATAGTAGTCTTCAACCAATATGCATCATTCCGTTCTAGAAAAGTTTTAATTTTAATAGCAAAAAAGATACAATTTTTCTGCTTCATATTTATTGTGTTTTTTAAACTCATTCCTAATTTTTATGTTATACGTATATTAAAACATTTGTAAGAGTGTTAATACGTACACGTACAACAAAATTGAATACTAGAATATTTTGATTCGAATATTCAAATAAAAACACTTCTTACTAATACTCAAAAACAAAACTCTTAATGTATACCATTATTAAGTTTTGGTCTTTTTCTCCACCATGAATTCCATCGATGATACTTATTTTTGTGTGTATCTTCATGTGGTGATCCAGTCGTCGAACGCTGTTCAATCTATTTGTATGAAAGAAAAACACATTCGTTTCAAAACAGCAGATTAATATTCAACTATACCTCGATTTCTACACTATGACGAATATAAGCCAAATTGAATGCATCTAATTTTGACTCAAGAATCTATTTTAAAAAAATAGCTAAATGGTACTATTTATCATATTCCAATATAAATAAATGTGCATCGTCTCTGAGACAAATAATTTTTCATCATGGCATGAAAGAAGAAAGAACATAATGATATGCGCTGTAAACGCTTGTAGTTAAGCATTCCTTTAATCGCGATTCTTAGCGAGAGATAGAGACGAAAGCCTTTTCACAGGTTTGCATCGGATGGAGAGGTTGATGGTGTAGAGAAGGCGTAAAGAATAATTTGACCATGAATTTACTATTTCAACGGTCAAGTATGGAAGTTGTTCTGAAATAGAATTGGGTTGTTGCGCGAAAAAAGAAGTTGACAAACTGTACATTCTCGATCATAAGATAGACCGCTTTTATTATCAACATATACTGGAGGAGAATCTGTTACCATCGATGCAGTAACTAGGATTTAGGAGTAATTTTACATTTATGCATGGCAACGATCCAAAAGATGCATCATATTTTATCAAAAACCAAGACAAAAGTATTACTTCGTCGATTTGCAGAATGGAATAAATCATGATGTCAGTTTTAACAAAGTCAGTTTGTTCCGTTCCTAGTAGATTTAATGAATGTGTCAAGGTGAAAGCCTATCCAACTCGTTATTAGGCTGTTCAACGTGTTTGTTTACTTTATGAAAATAAGACGGTTCATTACATCTTATAAAATAAAATTCTGACAAAGAAAAATGACTAGATGCTATGAACCAAAGAATAATACTAGTAGAATGCTTTTATTCTTGGCCCCTATCTAACCATACGTGAAAAACTGTAATGCCATATAAGGGTTGGGTGACTAATTTTCAATAATAAAGTCGACAAAAGTAATTAAATTATTTTAAGATTTAAAACAATAATGAAAAGTCCCATGAAAAAGACAAATTTGTACTATACATATTACAATCAAATTCGACATTAACTAATCTTACAGCTAAGTGAAAACCAACAAAAGCTGATTTTATTTACTTTGAGACGCTCTTTTTGTTCTTGATTCAATAGCGTATTATCAGTTGACTCTTGTAAATATAATTGTCGATATTCACGACATCGGTCTATATAAGATAAGCAAACGAACAAATAAGATTCAAATATAGAAACACGAAATAAAACCGTAAAGTGTTGAGTAGTTTTGAAACTTGGCAAAATCAAGTAAATCTGAAAATTGTTTTGAATCAATATTAAGTGCTAATTGTCCTATTTTAATGTCTATATTAAATGTTGATCGATCAAAATTATGTTCACCATCAGTTATTATAATAATCATATTAACATCCATATTAGTGGGATATAAAACTAGAAAAAAATACATTACTTGAATCATTTAAAAATTTTTCAACTGACTGTAATTCATATCAAAATGTTTCGCTCTACAGTATGCCGCTGCTATTTTAGATTTTAAATCATCCTAAAGTAAATTCAAATAAATAGTGAATTCAAATTTTTCTGTAAAAGATAGTATGAAAACAAAAAAGAATAGCAAGAACTTACTTATTTTTTGTCTATTTATTTAATGTTGCTTTGAAATTTAAAGAAAAATTCAGAAAACTCTACGCTGATATAAAAACTATGATCAAATTTTAACTTGAAACAATTTGCAATACCTTATTTTTATAAAAATGGTAAATGATGCAAATATTAACGATTTATTTTGCTTATCCTTAGCTTCCATATAAATGTTTAGCTTTAAAATTATTCCCTTTGGTTGTTAGTGTTTGGCTTTGATGTGACATTACCATTCATCGAGAAAACTTAACTAGTTTAATTGCTGACAAAAAGTTTACTTATGTTTTCTTCACGTGCATTGAAGCAAATCAGTCTAATACTTGTGTAGTTTCTTTAATCTTTTTTCGAGAAAAACTTGTTAATAGATACTATAATTTACTTCTTAATTATTAAAAGCTTACTATAACAGTATTGAATGGCATATTGATTCTCGATGTACATTTTACATTCCAATAAATAGATAATGAATTAAGCTCTTTTAACTAAAAGAAAAAAAAAACAGTCATGTATTGTTGAAATAGACAAAATTATTCCAATATATATATACGATATAAATAATCGATGTTCTATCTTTGTTTTTATTTCTCGTTTTACGATCATTATCAGTCTAAATTGAAAAAATTATTTTCTTGAAAAACAAATATAATAAAGGTGCTCTTATTACATTTAATTTAATAGAATGAATTGTGATGCCAAATGAAAATGGATGTCCGAGTTTTGTTGTTGAATTGGTTTCATAAGATATATGTAAATTTTCGGCAGTAATCTCAATATTTTGCATTATTTGTAATCTCTTGCGTTCAAAAAATGTCATTTCTTTCTCATCTAACTTTTTATTTTCTAACTTTGTTAAAATAATCATAATAGAATGAGTTGACTTTTCGATATTATTTAACTTACCTAACATAATTCTTCTTAGATTTTCAACTTTTTGGAGTACTCTTCTCATTTTATTGGCATGGTGTTCAGTCAAATCTTGATCAGATTCTATTAATGTTAAATAAAAATTTTAATATGTTTACTCAGTTATCGCTCAGGAATCATAGCCATCAAAATAAAAGGCTTGGGTAACGAAATATTTATTAATAAAGTTCCGACCATAAACGACAATTCTATATAAACAGTGAGCTGCCCACTTAATACCTTTAAATTAAATATTATACAAGAGATGACGTTTTTTTTACAAAGAAACGACTCAAAATCTATGCGAATGTTCACAATTTATATAGGCTTCTTTTATTTGCGATGAGACAATTGAATAAAATTATTAATACTATAAAATAACTCGAAGATGTCAACGACTCAATAGTAATTACTTTGATTCATATTGGATAGGTAATATATATTTAGTGTTTTTTAATCCTATTTGAATAGCGCGAGATTTTCAACGTTTCTTTTTCCGTATTACACTGAGCCACTATCAAAATTTAATTCATTTACATAGGTAGTTATAAAAACTTCTAACTATATATACAGTATTGTACTATATTAAAGTGAAATGCGAACGCTTTTTTGATTTTCTCTTCTATCTTATTCGTAACTACACTACTGTCAATATCTCATGATTTCATTCGATGTTGTTACTCATCAAATAAAGTTTGAATATGCTTTAATCATTTTTGTTCTGAAGGGATCAATTCTAGTGCAGAAATATATTGCTCGCTTAGTCATGGATTGAATGAATTAAAAAAAAGAAAAAACAAGACTTTGCAGATCTGAATCTATACTTAAAAAACATCTTTGTTTTTATGCACAGATAAATCATTTATAAATAAATTTGATATCTTGAGCAATCTATTTCTATAAACAAATCGTTCTATTCTCTATTTTCAACTATTTACTCTCACCATCAAAATGCTAAATCAATACCAAGCAACTGATTTACGAGTCTTTTCATGGTTATAATTTATCCAGAAAATCAGAAAGAATTGAATATCTTAGCAGATTTTTATGAACTTCTGGGCCTTCTGTTAGATATCCTTATGGCGAACAGAATTTTTACTAGTAAGCTATTCCGGTAACTTCTCGTTCATAATAGTAATA
The DNA here is from genome assembly GCA_905331475.1 of Rotaria socialis. Classification (NCBI taxonomy): domain Eukaryota; kingdom Metazoa; phylum Rotifera; class Eurotatoria; order Philodinida; family Philodinidae; genus Rotaria; species Rotaria socialis. The sequence continues at coordinate 185,719 of CAJNYU010003026.1, forward strand.
ATACTGTCTTTTTTTATTTGAAATAATTAATAACTTTCTATATTTTTCATGGCATAGTCGTCTATACTACGAAAACTCTTAATTAAATTTTTTATGATAAATATCTACTTTATTTCTTGATTTTATCTAGGACAAATGAAAAATTAGTCTAGTTTTTATTACTTTCATATCATTATAATGACAGCTTAATAAACAGCAATATTTTTTTTCAGTGTAATGCTCATCGTATTCGCTGTGAAATCTTTCGAATAAAAGAAATTTGTAAAGTTATAAAGAAAAACAATTCACCATTTTTCGGCACAACCAATATGTAAAGTCCATTGATATGTACCTTTGTTGGATTGGAATGAAGATTCATCCATGGGATAGATAATGCTAATTTTTCTATTGAGTGTGAACAAAACTGTTTATTTCGATATGATAGAACAAAATGAAAGAAAAGCTAACCTACACAACCGGCAGCCACTGCTACAGGAAGATTAAGATCGGCCTGCGTGAGATAAAAATAGGATGTACAACAAACTCTTGCAAAATTTATATTGAAATGTTCAATCTGTTATGCATCGTAGCTGAAAGAAAAAGAGTACATACCAATGCTTCAGGTTTTAAACGAAGATTTTCCAAGGTAACCTTTCCTACAGAGAATTGTGACATAAATCGTTATCAAATAAATAAAACAAATCTAACCATGGATTAAGTCGAAATTCAACTTTTCATCGTCTAATTCTTCAATATAATTTTTGAGATACCTGTTGATTATGTAACGGATAATACTTTTTAATACCATTACGTTATTATTTCGATCTAAAATGAAATAATAAACGCAAAGTATACTGGGCGTAGGTTTGTCATGATTCCGTCATTATTACTGCATTACTAATATAGTTGAGTTAATTATAATGCTATTCGATAACTTTAATAATAATTGTCTATTTTGGATTAAAATAACTTTTTTTACACAATTTTTCTGAGAATACTGTTGAGAATTAGCACTCATGGTATTCATTTTCAAACGTTTAGAAAATTGTCCTGTCATAAAAGACATCTTATGAATTTCATATATAGCTGCTATTTATATCGAATGGCACCACGATGTGACGCTGATCCGGTCATTATACAATGTGAAAATTCATTATGATTGTAAATTTTACATGATGTTTTAAAGTAAAACAATTAAATAGAACAGTAGTTTTTTTGTCCAAATGTCTGCAGATATTTATTAATAAACCTAAATTATTCTCGCCAATATACAATGCTCTGAACACAATCAAATGAGAATACAGTATAGAACTACTTAGAGCGCCCCAAACGTATTGGCAGAGCTTCTTGTCTTTCTTATAAAAATATTTCTTTTTTTTTACCAATCTATAGGGCGTGGGTGTGTGAATGTGTAGGTTGTCTCAATGACTATCCAGGTGTCTAGGTTGTCCGGAGTATGGGTGTGGGTATGACTGCTAGTGTGTGCATGTTGTTCATTCCGTCATAGTCTTATCGATACCCAAACCCACATCCCAGACACCCAGATAGTTATTCGGACAACCCACACGTACACATTCACACATCCAAACACAAATTGACGTCCGCGTTTCTAGATCTCTGTAAACTCTATTGAAGCCCTCTGGAGATCCTATCAGGATATCTATTGAGTCCTCCATGGTTGATAACCTGTTTGGTAATGTCTTAGTTCTGTTATGTGAGAATTTGCGATAGCTGCTTAAAAAACTTTCAATTGTTAACAAAGTTTTTTGTAAAACCTGCTTTTTCCATACGGACAAAAAATTGCAAAAATCTACCCGCATCCTTTTGTAGAGGAGCATCTGACGAATCGAATGACGTAAAGAAATCGATCTAAGACCTCAAGAAAAAGCTGTGAAAAGTTTACGAAAACATGTCCTAGCAGTATCAAAAAAATGGTTTCTGGAGACCCTGGTGGATGAACAGTAAAGTTAAAAATGATGCGGAAGATATATTCTTGTTCAGCTTGAAGAGCTGAATCAGAATATATTCTTTTGAAGATAGTTCGATCAACGGAAGATTTTAAAAAGTCAATTTTTCGAAAAACAAAAACCTAAAAAATAGGATTTTTGAAAAACCTACGTTTTTTCCGGATTTTCGGAGTTCAAGGAAGCATCAAAATAAAATTAAGGACCACGTATTCGTGATCGCCACAAAATGCTCGATCCGATGACGTGAAAAAAAAGCAAATAAAAAATTTAGCTCGAGTTTTGCTGTGCATGCACCTTATATGCTTTCGGCGACGATTAATTTGTGGAAGTGTAAAAAGCGAAATTTTTTTTTCTCTAACATCCAAGAGTGGAAGGTTTTTTGCATACGCACATAAAAGCACTCCGCTCCATGTGTGACGTAGAAAAAAAAACTTCATCCTTGCATGCCATGCACTGATTAAAAGCGCTATGCACACGTAAAATGAGCCGATGACAACGAATAAATATGGTGTTCTCTGCTTTTATTTATTCTAGAAGAACATATACAATCATTATTCACATCAAGCACCGTTTCAGATGAAAACCATTATTCTAACATACATTTTGTATGGACACTTGAAAACATAGAATTTCTATGGACTCAATCGAAAACTATCCACGGTTAGTATGGTTGCATTATTAGATTAATAATATCTCTAAGATCTTGATAAATCAAGCTCTTTTATGGAAGCTTACGTGGAGAGTGTCTTCTTAGAAAACAACTAAAAAAATATTGAGAAATTTCAAAAAGTGATTTCGAATACTCTTGATTAGACGGGGACATATTATTTAACGATATCGCAAAATTAGCATTGCCATATGAATATTTGCAATGCTTTCATTAATTTTATTCAAGTAAAAACTGTACGATAAAAATCATTGATTATGTAGTGACAGTGAAATCGTACAACGAATGTAAAATACAGATATCGAAACAGTAAATTCATCCACATACTGATTATTGCTATAGGATGTTTGCATTCCAAACTTCCTCTCAAAGAATTATGTATTGAGTATAGTACACCCATTTAGAAGTCTCTGTTTCATACTATGATCATTTATCAATTGAGCGATTGGTTATCGGTAGATTAAATGATTAAGTATATACATAACCCTAAGCTATTGCTTTACGTTATGTAAGTATCAAAATATTCACGTAGAAGCAATGGCATAAAATCAAATGATTATTGATTTTCCTGTGATGGAAAATCTATAAAAATGACGCTATTTTAATACAAGATTAATCATAATTTAAACGAAAGAAACTGATTCTAGTTCATCATATTAGGTCACAGATCATGAAATGCGGATTGTAATAGTGTTATTATAATAGATTATTAAACGCAATCAGTCTTAGTTCGGATGATTATGCCTTTTCATTCCCATGTAAGCGCGAAACGCAAAGTTGATGCGTTGAAACGCACTTTTTCTATGCAACACGTTTAGACGCAATTAAAAAGAAAATGAGCAGTGTCTCAACGCGTTTCTTAAAAACGTTTAACGCGTCTTAGATATTTGTTCAGATGATGTTAAAGTGGGTTTGGTGGAAAAGGCAGAAAGGCAACACGTCGAAAAGGAAAATGTCGAGAAGGCAAATATAGAAGGAGAAAATACAGAAATTGTTAACGTCGAATAAAAAAAGTAGAAAAAGGAAAACGCCGGAAAGGTAAATGTCGAAAATTGAGTTTTTTGATAATCTTAAAGAAACAGAAAATTTTATTTTCTAAATTGGTGTGCATATATACGTCGCATCCATGTTCAGTACAAGCCCAATACGCTTTTGATGAGGACGTTTTGTTGCATTTGAACATATATTTGTTAAACACTAGTAATGGTTTACCTTTATTAGTCGTTAAGAATAATATTTCACTGTCCATTGCCAACGACCAAAGAGAAAATTATTTGTTAGCTGTTTTCGACAGACTGATTTATATATAAGGTATACGCTACCAATGAACAAGTATAGATTATAGACGACAAGGGCAGCGAATTTAACTTATCCCACTAGCACCCAATAGCAACTCAAGAAACAAATTTCGTTATCTATAGACATCTTTTTCATTCTACGTTTTCCTTTCGACGTTATCCTTTTCGACGTTTTCACCTACTACAATTACCAGTTTCGGCATTTTTCTTTTCTGCCTTTTCCACCAATTCGGTTAAAATAGACGAAAATTTAGTGAAGCATAAACCATATAATCTTGAGGGCGTGGGTGCCTGAACAGAAAGACTCACACTTTCACATCAACATCCAGCCACCCATTACTAATAAAATATGCACGTTTTGAACTACCTTCATCAAACTTCTTCAACATTTCCATGCAGTAGTCAGCACTGTCCTGTCTTTGAGATTTATTTAAAAGCCACAGTACCCAACGACAGATGATTTTCTGAAGTCAAGATAATCGTGGAGAATAAGTTTGGCTACTGTTAATTCAATATGGATCGTGGCCAGTTGACGAATAGTTTAGACATTTTCTGAATCGATAGCAATACTTAATCAATTTTGCACAGGGTTCTTCTTCAAAATGATCTGTTGCGTTATAATTCAGCAAACAAACTGTAAACGGTGGTATTTGACATACAATGGTCACCAAATACTTTTAAAATAATTCAAGATATTCTTATTGTGATAGTCCCTTTTTCTAACCAAAGCAAGTCATGACACGAATTAGGTCTTATGCTAGATTTATTGCAATGTGAAAAAAATATTATAAACAGTTTGTCATGTGATTTGTAATAAAATAAAAAGAGACACTTGCGCAATAACTTAAATCGTGTAGCCTCATTAACCTAATAAAGAATCTAAAAACTTTTAGAATGAACTATTTATATGACTTCGATTTTTAATTGATTTGAATATGCATAAAGCAACTAATGAATCATATAAATCGATAGATGTCAATCTATCACAACAAAGTATCGATGATTTGTTATTGGTTTTATGTTTCCTCTTTGATGGTCTTTCTTCGACCTTCTCTATTATTATTGCTTTTTGTACTTTTTGTAGACTTCATATACATTTTTGACAAAAACATCGTGAGTGTAATTTTAATTCAACTCTCTTGATTTCACTCGATTTACTCTAAACAACACCCACTGAGAAACAAGAAAGACCAGAGCCTATTGTCTATACTTCAATAATAATTTAGAACAACATACGTCGGGTTTTATTTCCAGAGTTTGTTGCGCTAGCATCATAGAATATCGACAAATGTCATAAATGACCGATCAATGCTATCATTTTACTATTGTAATTATTCAATGACCCAAAGACAACTGAAAGTAAAAGTTTCTTTAACAATTAGTTATTTCTTGAAAAAGAACTCTAGTTGACTAGACATTCTCTAGACATTTCTAGATGATTGCTTGCATTTTGATTGTGAAAAAGAAGTGTTTACTAAAATTTTACGGAAATTTTCACAAATGTACGATACCAAGCAGGGCTCGCAACGGGCCGCCAGACCCGGTGGACCGACCCGGACCGGCTTGCTTTATTTTTTTCTTATTAATCGAACATAACTGGTGTGTCAGCATAAATGACGGTCTCAATATTTCTTCAATATTCCTTTCAGCTTTCATAGTTTCGGACTGACTTTTATACCAAAAGATTCAGCCTTGAATGCTCTACAAAACCATAAAAAAATGAATCACATGGAGATAGAATCAAAGCAATTATTGTAGTAATACTTCTAACAAACATCGATATCAACTTTAAAGAACTTGTATTCAAATTAATTTGCGTTTTTTCTTGCTAGTGAAACACTTTTAGAAAGCTTCAAAGTAATATTTCTGATGCGATGATGAGCGCACTATATAATGAAACATACGAAAGAATATTTCAACAAAAAAAGATTGACAAAGCATTCAGTTTTTTGGTCATTTAGTCTGCCTCTGGCATATTTCGGCATTTTATTTGAATCTAGTCGATAGGAAGTGATACTTCTGCAGAATTAATGTATAACTCCATGATATTCCATAGTGCCAGTCTGTACCTTTAAAAAGAGACAGAAAGTTTTCACCAAAAAATAGTACTTGGCCGACTAATATGAATTTTTCAAGAAAACGGAAAATTATTGGTAAAAACGCGTTTTTTAGAAAATTTAAAGAAAAAGTAATACTTATTTTATCCAGCATGTTTTGATTATTGAATTATTTCAGTATACGAATAAGATAGACCTTTTGAAGCTCTACACAATCGGGAGTTCAATTTGCCTCTATAGCTCGATATGAGAACACATGAATACAAGAAGTTGTAGTTCGTGCTCTAAAGTTGTTGATGTTACTTGTTTTGAGTATTAATGCCATAATTTTTTTGTTTCTATCTCCATACGATTCATTTTTTATGGTTTTGTAGAGCATTCAAGGCTGAATATTTGGGTAAAAAAGTCAGTCCGAAACTGTGAAAACTGAAAGGAATATTGAAGAAAAACTGAGACCGCCATTTTTGCCGATGCATCCGTTACTTATGATATTTTTGGTTATCATATGAATTATGTGATCTTATGAAATTTATTAAGAAATCAAAGTCATACTGTGTACATGTAGGTAACTTTTTCTAAATACTGCATTAAGTTTCAATCTTATTAATCTCAAATATGATTAAAAGATAGTTCATCGGATTATGTCGGTCCGGTCCGGTCCGGTCGGTCCAGACAAATCAACGGGTCGGGTCGGACCGGACCGTTGTGATTAATGTATCGGTCCGGGCGGGCCCATCTAGTTGACGGGTCACAACGGGTCGGGTCGGTCCATGAAAAGTTGGACCGTTGCGACCCCTGATGTCTACCATTTGTGATCTGCCTTCAACTATTTCTCCATTGCCAAGTAAAAAAGCTTGAAGAGATGAATTAGCTGGTTTAAAAATCCGCTTTGTTTTTGACCAGAAGGGTGCTGATGTTTGAGCTGGTAAGAATCGTGTTGCTATGCCTTATCTAAGTTGATTGGATCGAAATAGAGTAATCTCCTTCCTAACAGATTCTCGTAGCGACTTCGATAACTTTCTCATCTCGAGATCACCAGCTCTTTTAGCTCTGAAAAAAATTTCTCGTTGTATTTGGTAGTGCTATTTGATATTTATTAAGAAGAAAGTCGACCGTACATCTAGAAATAAGAAGTGAAAGAAATGAAACGTATTCCTTATAGGCCTCATTCAAGTTACCCTCAGCCCAGACCTCTTGCCAGTACTTAAAGACATATGATAGAAACAAAGAGATTACATCCCAATGTGTATTTTTTCCCCTAACTTGTTCATCTCTGCCACATGACAGTGTGCTTAAGATTTGTTTATGGTCACTTGAGGAACCTCCTTCATACGTTTGAATGCTTAATGGAACTCCGTTCGAAAGAGCGTAGTCGATTGTGCGATTAGATGCTAGTGATGTAGCTGCATCTGGAATGCATGGTGCTAACGAACAAGCGTCAGTCCATTGAAGTAGTGCTTCACTTGATTGCGTATCATTATTCATGTCGACATTAAAATCTCCTAATATTATACATTTGTTGAAAATGAGATTAGTGAGATCTTTCCAGTTCCATGATTTACTTTCAGAAGCGTAAATGCCTATAATCCTGATTTTTTCACCTAACATTAAGTCTAATACGCATACATTTGGCAGACAAGTATCAATTCTTTTAGCTGGAATACTTCTTCTAATTATGGTTACTACACCACAAAAACTGTTTTCTCCCTTTTGATAAAAAAATTGAATGCTCTGGGAAAAGTTTTTCCATCCAGATGATATCTATTATCCCAGTTTCAACTAGTATGGTGACATCGAGTTTAAGTGAGCTAGCGAGAAGAACAACTTCATTGCATCTATGATTAAAACCACGTACATTAAAGGACATACATTGCAAGGAAGAGAAAGAAACACACGTGTCTGTGAACACATATTTTGACCGCAGGTTCAAACAAGAAGAAAGAAGAGTGCAACTTTCCCATTCCATCAAAATACTTTTGAACATACAAGAATCAAATAACGAAAGCTTAGTTTCTGCAAGTTGTATAAAGTGTTCATGATTGGATAGCTTGGGAAGAGGGGTACATGAAAACAAAGAAATTGCATAAGGCGACAGAGACATTATAGTTTGAGTCTTTTGTCCAAATACGCTTTAAGCTCGCTTTTCCATAAACCACTACGTGACCTAAAGTCTGCATCCATAGCCATACCATCTTTAATATTCAGTTCAGTTAACACCGTGATGATATCATCTAATATCGGGATAAATAATTTTTCAATGACCTTCACTTGATGTTTAAGTTCTTTATCTAATCTACCATTAGCAAGTTGTGCAGCTTTAATATCATTTTCAATTTTGATATCATTTTTTTCTTTTTTGGTAATCCATTCTTCAATAACTTCAGTGCGTTTGGTTAAATCACCAATTGTGTTTTCGAATTTGGTCATAGAGTTGAGAATCTGGTCTAGCTTTATCATGATTCCATTTTTGACATTTGTTGATATGTGATAATTGATGCTTGATTGTTTGCTAGCTTGTAGCAGTGGCGGAAATTGTAATGATGGATCGGCTTGTCTGTTACACGATTGTTTGTGTGTAGATGATAAAAGTGTTTTAGTTAAATCTGACCTAAACTGTTTAATCACCATGCATTTTAAATCATTTGAATGGTGTGCACCACCAAAGTGTAGACATTTGACCAC